>JBBPBX010002630.1:36346-48311 GCA_038048925.1 Garcialebias charrua
ACACACACACACACACACACAGTGTACTGCATTAAAAGACTTCGGCTCCTTCAAGTCTAATTAAAAGTGCAATGAAATTCTTTTACGGTGCTGGTTCTTCAGGACTTCCCAGCCTGTTGACCCCAGCACAATGATTGCACAGAGCATTTGGTGCAGGACAGAAGCAAACGTCCAAACATTCACTGGACTTGAGAGTGCACGCTCACGTGCACTCACTCAAACAGGTAACAGCTTGTCCGGTCCTCAAATGAAACCAACTAAATAAGGCATGATGATGACGACGCTTGCACGAGTCTGAACATTCTGTCTGGGTCCGGTGACACGCTTCACTTTTTGTTCCAGGAGCTTCGTGGTGACTCCTGCTTCTTGCTCCTGCTGCTGTCTTTGTTGGACGTGTCTTTGTTGGACGTGTCTTTGTTGGACGTGTCTTTGTTGGACGTGTCTTTGCTGTATGTGTCTTTGTTGGACGTGTCTTTGTTGGACGTGTCTTTGTTGGACGTGTCTTTGTTGGACGTGTCTTTGCTGTATGTGTCTTTGTTGGACGTGTCTTTGTTGGACATGTCTTTGTTGGATGTGTCTTTGCTGGACCTGTCTTTGGAGGCAGAGGGAGACGCTCTGGATGAATCTTTTTTCATGGTTTTCTGTGTCGACGTGTTTTCTTGAACTGCGTCTTTCTTCTTCTTCGCAGCCTGCTGCTTCCTGCTGCATGACGCCTGGTTGCTGCTGCTGCGCGGTGACACTTGGCTCTCTGGGATCTTGTGACTCTCTAGTTTGAGCAGGTCCTCGTCCAGACACTCACAGCTGGACAACTTGCCTGAAGAGGCTCCGCTGGGTGAGCGGGTGTCTTTTTTCACTGCAGGTTTTAGTGGCACCCAAAGTGGATCTGGTGGAGAAACATCTGGCTGTTGCTCCTTCCTGAGCTGCTGAAGCTGAGGAGCAGCAGGAGGTGAGGCCTCTCTTGGTTTTGACTCTTGTTTTTTGGGAGCAGGACTTTGAGGTTTCACATCCAGACCTCGTTTTGCAGCACAAGCGGATGTTGCTGTGGGCGTTTTGAGATCTTTTAACTTTGAGTCTGTGTCTTTTATTACAGAACCTCTGGACTGAATCACTCTTTTCTTCACATCACCGTGAGTTGTTGGCAATGACGCCTGCTCAACCTCACCTCCAGTGGACAACAAGACGTCTTTGTGTTTAGCATCATGGGTTGGTGTTACAGCTGCAGACTCTTTGGAGCTTGGACTCCATTTCATCTCCAGGACAGGAGGCGCGCTGTGAGATTTCACCTCCTTCACAGCTGTGGGTGTTGCACGTTCTGGATCAGGTCCAGACTTACAGATGTTTTCCTCCACAGCAGCTGAAGCTTCTGCTGACATCACACTGTTTTTCTTCTTACATTCAGATTCAGCTGATTTGTGATGTGAGTTTTTTCTTGGACATTCTTTTAACTTACAAACGTTTACAGCTTCCGTATCGTTTGATAAAACGGGTACTTTGTTTTTCTGCGATGTACTAGTTAGTGCACAAGCAAACACAGCATCGACATTCACTTTGTCTTTTGCAGTAAAGTTTATCGAGCTGCTCGTGTTTACGGCACAAACCTCTTCATTTTGTTGCGTCTCTGCGACGTGCGTGTTGATTCTGGAGGCGGAGCCATCTGCTTTCACAGCTGATGCTTCACAGCCCACTTTGACCTTTGAACTGGATCCATAATCACGTTCGGGTTCAGCGGCTGGTGATGCGACAGCAGCTGGTGCACGTGCGTTTGAGCAGCAGATGAGTGGTTTCTGTTCGTACAGCACATCTGGAGCAGCAGGGCTCATGTTCGTGTTGCGCACATCAGCTCTTCTTCTCCCACAGCTGTCATGCTGACCTGGATCCAAACCAGCAGGTGTGATCACACTTCCAGTAGCAGCAGCTGGAGTCTCCTGCACACAAGTTTCATGGTTTCCCTCCAGTTCTGATGAAATCAAAGGCATCTTGTTGCTGTTGGCGTTTTGTGACGCGTCTGATGCGACTTCCTGCCGCTCCGCTTCATCCTCCTGATCTTCGTTGCTCACTTCCCGTATGGAGGGCGTTTTCCCAGCGGAGAACTGGGAGCTGTGTCGATGAACCAAGGAGGACGCCGCCTTCACGCCAGGCCGGCTCTCCTGTTTGACAGCGAAGGTTTCCAGTGAGGCCTTTAATGGTTCCCTGTGTTTGTCCTGCGTCTTCTTACCGCCTCCATTAATTTTTATATCTGCGGCTGCATTCGCCGACTGCTCTTTAGGAACAACTGCACCGTTTAAAGAAGACACTGCGTCAGAGCTTAGGGAACAGGTGAAGTTTCTCATCTTGTCGGATGATTTAAGATGAGGGATGGTGATCTGTTTCTCAGTTGGACTTTTGAGCCGTATCGATGGACTCACAGAGACGGTGCTGCTTGCACTGTCAATCATCTTAGACAAACATGTTTCTGTTTTGGAGACTCTTGGTCCTGAAAGCAAACCAATATCCAGGGTTCCCTCCAGAGGTTTGAGTAAGGAAACATGGCGTCCCTCCAGCTTGTACTCGGATGACGTCTTTCTCAGCGGAGCCTCAGCCGAGATGAGCTGCAGTTTTTCCACAGCGCTCTCTCCTCTCCCCGAGAACAGTTTAGGAGGCAGACCTTCAGGACACAAGTGAAGACTCCCCTTGTGGTCATGATACTTGTCTGTGTCCAGCTGGAGACTCTTGGACCTCATGGAGCCAAAGTGGAGGTTCTCGTGGAGGCCAGATGACAACCGGCACATGCGGTCTTCTCTTTCTTCGAATGACAACCTCTTTCTGGTGAACTCCATGTTGGGAGCTCTAAAGTCCAGTCTGTCTGGACTCATGCAGTCTTTACTGAGTCGAGAGAGCTGCCGCTCTGTGGAAACAGAGCAGGAGGCGGACCGGTTGGCTCCGTCGCCCTCACAGCTGCCAGAACATGGCTCACTGCTGGCTTCAGACGCTCGTGTGGACAGTTTTTTGTACAGAACATCTTTAAGGGTTGTGCTAGCAGCTTTGGTTTCCAGAGAGCACGACTCTGGGCTGCTCTGGGTTTTGTTGTGGATTGGAAACAAAAACCCTTCTTCCCTCTCATCAGTGCACAGAGGCAGCGAGTCAGAATCGTGCAGGGCGTCCTGCTTCTGCAGAGACTCCCTCCTCTCCGTCCAGTCTTTTCTCCTCACAACGATCTTAAACTTCAGTTTGTCTTTATCCAGCTCCTCCACAGACTCTTGCCGTCCCACCTTACGACTGCCGGGCCTCTTCAAACAACCCTGCTCAACAGGTCGTAGGCGGTGGGTTGCCAGGTGCTCGTTGCTCGTTTCATCCGCACTCCGCAGCACGTTGGGATCCCGCTCCCCACACGTCGGCTCCTCGTCCTGCACCTCTTCTCGGGTCACCTCTAAGCTGCGTTTTCTGGGACAAAGATGCTTCTTCTCTCCCGTGTAGGACGAGGAAAGCTTCTCTTCAGACTGAACACGCTTCAGGAGTGGCGAGCAAGGTGGATCGGCACTTTTGGGGCAGACGATGTGGCGCACAATCGTGGGAGGGGAGTGTATTTTGGCTGGGAAAGGTTGGGTCGTCTTGGAAATGGGTACAGAGGTGAGGAGGGGAGGGGGAGAGCGCTGGGGAGATGTTGGCTGGGGAGTGGGTGAGGGTGTGCGCGCTAAAGGAGACAGTGGGATACTGCCAGCAGACTTGCGACGCCCCTGTCGAAGCCTCTGACCGGGCAGCTTGGGGCCGAGGCCGTGCAGAGTGCTGGGACGAACGTGGCCTGAGCCTGCGGGGGAGTTTGGAGCGCTGGAGCTGGGAGAGCTGCTCTGAGACGAGGTACCACCTGGAAACCAAGAGCACAAAACTAATCAGATCTCAGCAAGGGCTAAACGTTTCAACAGTGAAACTGTTCTGATTGTTTGTCCCACTGTAACGTAATGTCTCCACCTGACACAGTGAAATCTGGTGCTGTTCGCAGGGCGGCAGTAGGGGAACGGGGGGAGAGACTGTGGGTGGGGGAGCCAGGGAGACTCTCACCAGATGACAGAGAGTAGCTGAGGGAGGTGAAACTGCGGCTAGTGTGAAGCAGGGGGGAGGGCTGCATGGCAAAACGTTTGAAAAGGGAGCGCCGCCTGCAAAAAATGAGAGGAAAGGAAAAAATATATAAATACATTTTTCGTTAATAAAAAAAATTGAGGATGTGAAATATTACAATAGTTTAAGCATAATTTGTCTTAAAAGGAAACCGAGCCACTGTTGTACAACACTCCCACAGCGTTACCAGTCTGTCCTCTAGAGGCCACTAGGAGACCTGGTCAGGCTATACTTCAGACTGCTCTGCTAAAGTAATAGAAGTGAATGAAAAGGGGCTAAAATTATGTCTGCCTGGACTATTGAGAATGAACTTTCTGGTCTTGAACCACTTTGGACATGTCTGCCTGCCTGGGAGGAGTCGACGAGGGACAAGCCCCCAGAAACCATCTTGGCTACAGCAAACTGGTTGGTCCACTTAAGTTGTTTACTTGGTGGGTTAACTTCAGTGTGCTTTGGACTGCTCTGACTGACGAAGCCCTCTGGAGTGAGGGTGAAACGTTTCTACTAAAAAGAAATTGTCCAGATGAACTGATTGAGAATGAGCGGATATGTCTGTTGGTCCTTTGGCACATTTAGATAATGAGTATATGATCTACCCATTCAATCTAAGTTTTGTAAGTCCTTGAAAAAAACTGCAAAGTGCTGTCAAATAGATTTTTCTGTATTTTCTCTTTTTCTTAGAGACTTTAATGATTGCACTGACTGAGTGCAGCTCCTCAGACTGATGAAGTCTTTTGGATAAAAGACAAAATGTTAAAAAAAAAAAAACTTGTCCAGAGGACCTGACTCAACTTTGTTAGATTTTTCTACCTGGATTATTGAGCATCAGGGTATTTTCAAGTACAAGTTCTGTTACACTGCTTAAATTGTACTCAATTACAAGTAAAAGTACTGATGTTATAAAAATACTTAAGAAAAAGTACAAAGTACTCGTCTCAAAAACTACTCAGTATTAATTACTATTTAACCAATTGATGTTTTACTGTGTTGTCAATAGAAGACGTTTAGTTTGATTTCCTGTATACAACAGCTACATTCAAAGCTCCTTTCTCAGACCAACAAAGTATAGATAAATTACACTAACGCCATTTCTTTTGTAAACAAATTTAGATAAAGCAGGAATTTGGTTTGTTAAAGACAAAAATGTTTTTGAACTGGCATAAAACAGTTTAATTTCCAAATACACTGAACAACAGGTGGTAAGCGTCTTAAACTCTGACATTTCTGTCACCCTTCACTGTCTGAACCTTTTGTTCAGCGTCAGCAGGAACTGGTTTTAGAAGCTAACAGAGTCCAACTGGTTTTGTTTGGCTGTGAAGAGTAGACTCTAAATTACTCTCTATAAAGTTCTCCTTTGCTTCGTCATAGGTAATTGGTACGTTTGTGATCTGACAAGTGTTTTTGGCTGAACGGTTCGAATATTAATTTAAATTGTGGCCATACTTAAGTATGAGTAAAATTACACACTTGAAAGAAATGCTCTTAAAAATACAAGTCCCCCCCAAAAATCTACTTAATTACAGTAATGTGAGTATTTGCAATTTGTTACTTCCACCCCTCCACCCCATACAGGATCATGTATGGTTTTTGTACCTTTCTGGGGTCTTCTCCTTTTTGGCCTTTTTGCCACATCTCACCATCTTGCTCCTGTAGCTGTTCTTTCGGGCTGGGCCAGTTTTTATAGAAGTGTTTTCAAAAGGAGTCGTAGAGATGGTCACTTTGTTACCACTCTGAAATGAAAACAAAAAAGACCCTAAACCATTAACAGATAAACAAATTCTACAATCTATAATATGTAACAAAGTTAAGTCAGGTCCTCTGGATGGTTTCTTCTTGTTTTCATTTAATTTCACCTTTATTTACCAGGCATACACACTAAGAACAAATCATTATTCACAGTGCTGGCCTGGCAGCACCAACAGGCACTTGTAGGGTCAAAGGAAGGGAAACAATACAATTAGACAACACTATAAAATATACAAATCAATAACAAACAAGGAAATCACAAATTACGTCAACAGGTCCTTGTCAAAGTTTAACAACAACATTACTAAGCATGAAAACATTTGCAAGTATCTTTAAAAATGGCTTTTAAACGATTTTTTAAACTAGAAACTGAGGCAAGTGAGATCAGACCAATTTCTTCTGAAGCAGATTCCAGTCAGATGGAGCAGCAGAGGCAAAGCGACACTTTGTCTTTAGAGTTAACCATAAGCACTGAAAGGATCAGGTACTTCCAAACTGGTGATAGTTGTAGTAGATGAGTTAATTATGGAGGTGAATAACGCAGCAATGTCTTGTACATTAGTGTAAACCAAAGAATTTCAATTCAATTCAGTATATTTATATAGCACCAAATCACAACAGAAGTCATCTGAGGGCACAGAAACATTCACATACAAACAGAAGCCAATTACCGGTAGTAAAAAGCTCTCTATCTAAGGAAGGAAGCCAGCAGACTCGTTGACTCTTCATGTCGTCACATTCTCCTATTTTCACGACAAGTATGTAGCGAAAGCCATTTAATGAGAGTAGATGTGACAATGATGTGTTCTATAAGGAGCATTTGTAACTAAGTGAATAGCAGAGTGATAAATTGTGTCCAGCTTACAAAGGACACCCTTACAAACATGTCTAAATTAATCCAACAGAGGTAAAATGTTTTGTTCGACAATGCTGCATTTTGCAGCCAATGTAAACAAAGATCAGTTTCTATAAAGATAACCAAGTCTCGCTTTAACCTTAGATTGCAAAACATTAACAGGGTGAGAAAAGGACAGAGATCCAAGATTCCAAATATTTATGAACGGTTACCTCTTCTATAATATCACCAAAGTCCACCGAGGTGGGTATGGTTCCTCCTCCATGACCAAACCACATAATTTTAGTTTTCTTGGCATTTAAGGACACATTTCCGTCAGTAAAGGCCTGCTGGATTTCAAGAAAACCACATGCAAGGGACTTTATGATCCGGAGTAGAACCAAAAGCATATAAAATGGTGTCATCGGCACATGAATGAATGGAGGCCTCACTACGAGATATCATTCATAATATGAAGAAAAAAGTTGGACCAAGAATGTAGCCTTGTGGTACACCTGACATAACCGGAAGAAACTGTGAAGTACAAGAGTCAACCTTCACTTGCTGCAACCTGTTTGAAAGATACAGAACCATGTTAGTGGCTGTCCCAAAATTCTAATACGGTCAAGTTGTTTCAATTAAATGGAATGATCAACTGAGTCAAAAGCTTCTGCTAAATCAATGAATAGTGCTGCACAATAATGTCTGGAGTCCAATGCAGACGCTATACCAGTGAGAACTTTCAGAGCGGCTGTAATACAACCATGCCCTGAACGAAAGCCAGACTGGGTGCGGGACAAAATATTAAAACCTTCAAATAACGTGTTAGCTACTTATTCACCAGTTTTTCAAAAACCTTTGAACACAAGGTAGAATAGACATAGGCCTATAACAGTTAACATCAGTCTGATTCACACCCTTATAATGAGGGCAAACAGTAGCAGCCTTCCACTCAGCAGGAATTTCAGCAGTTAAGAAAGAAAAAATAACTATAGCCAGTGGTGTCGCGATAAACAGAGACGCCAACTTAAAAAAACAATGGAGGCTCATCCAGCCCAGCAGGATTTTTAGGGTCTAAAGATTGCAATTCCCTCCTGAGCTAACAAAGTTTAGTCAAGTCATCTGGATGGTGTCTTTTTTTTTTTTTTTTAGACGTTTCATCCTTCATCCAAAGGACTTCATCAGTCCGAGGAGCCACAGCAAACTTATTCCAACAGCACACTCACAAAGGACCAACCAGTCCAAGGAGCTGGCACCTTCTCATAGTGGGTCAACCAGTTTGATGGTGCTCAGGTAGTTTCTGTAGTCCACCCTCTCCCCTGCCGCCTGCTCAAACATTCAAACTACAGGAAGCACCTGAGCAAAAGCAAACTGGTTGACCCACTACGTGAAGGTGATATGTATAAGACAAAATTTGTTGCAACTCCTCAGACTGAAGAAGTCTTTTGGATAAAAGACTAAATGTTACAACAAGAAGAATCTGTTCAGAGGACCTGACGAAACTTCGTTACATTTTTCTACCTGGATTATTGAGCATGCATACGATCCATAATAATTTATATTATAATTATGATTTGTAGAATCATAATTGATTTGTACAGCGTTTGTTTATAAAAACAAACGCTGATGTCTAATAATAGTATAATTTAGTGATTGCATGTGGTTATATCAATTGTGGTGCAAAGTTTTGTTTTTCTTTCTAACCTGTAAACTTTTAAGTCTATGGTGACTTATTAGCAGTTTTTTGTTTAGTTTTCCTAAAATATTTGGCACATTATTAAATATTTCACCACCTGGACAGCCAGCAGTTGAACGGCATACAACTAAACATGTTGTCGCTAGTCAGGTGGGAGAGAGGACCAGAGAAAACTACAGAGTCCGAAAAAAGTTTTTGCAAAGCCACGCACTGAAGCAACATTGATTTTAGTGATTTCTGATTGGCATAACCAGGTGTTATTACTGTAGACGTGAAAAACAATTTAGCCTTTGCCAAAAGCAGATTGGGAGGAAGGTCTTTCAGTTATCAGGTTTCTCTGTTGGAGAACCAACTTTCAGTTTCTGTCCTTAAGGCTGACACATTGTCCAGTTTTAAGACTGGCCTTACATCTTTCCTTTTTGATAAATCTTATAGCTAGTGTCAGCTGGGTTTCCTGAGCTATCCCTTAGTTATGCTGCTATAGGCTTAGACTACTGGAGGACAAATGATCATATTTCATCACTCTGCTGCTGTCTTACCATACCATACCATACCATTTTATTTATAAAGCACTTTAAACAGGAACAAGTCCACACAAAGTGCTGGACAAACAAACACGCAACAGGCAACACAGACAATGAGGTACAACACGAAAAACATAAAAAACATTGCAGATCATAAATAAAACGATCCAATACAAATCAGCTGGCATTGAAAGCGATGGAGTAGTAGTGAGTTTTTAACCGGGATTTGAAAACCGAGAGGGAGGGGGCCTGTTTGATGAGCAGCGGTAACTCGTTCCAGAGTCTTGGGCCTGCTACAGAGAAAGCCCTGTCACCCCTGCGCTTAAGGCGAGTTTCTGGAACTATTAAGAGTACCTGATCCTCTGACCTCAAAGCACGTGGAGGGACATATGGGTGTATCAGATCCGAGAGATAGGCGGGGGCGAGACTGTTCAGCGATTTGTAGACATACATGAGAATTTTGAATTGGATTCGAAGATGAACCGGTAGCCAGTGAAGGGAGGCCAAGACTGGTGTAATGTGCTCTCTTTTGCGTGTGCTGGTTAAAAATCGGGCAGCTGCGTTCTGAACCAGTTGTAATCGTGCAATGGTGGCTTGACTGACGCCAAGCAGAAGGGAATTGCAGTAATCCAGCCTAGATGTAATGAATGCGTGAATCACTGTCTCCAGGTTGTTTTTTGATAATATGGGCTTCAGCTTAGACAGACGCCTCAGCTGGAAAAAACAGGATTTGACAATCATGTTTACATGACTGTTGAGTTTCATGGAAGGATCCATTATCACTCCCAGATTTGTGACTTTTTGTTTTTCGGACAGGGGTAGAGCAGACAGGTCAATGCAGTGGTTTGAGGTTGTGTCATTGGGAAGGAACAATATGGCTTCCGACTTCTTATCGTTGAAGCTTAAGAAATTTAAAGCCATCCAGTCCCTGATGTCAGCCAGGCAGTCGAGCAGAGGTTGAATAGAGCCTGTACCATTTTGTCTTAGGGGGAAGTAAATTTGACAGTCATCAGCGTAGAAGTGGAAGGGTATATTGTGTTTCCGGAAAATAGCACCGAGTGGCAGCAGGTATAAGGAGAACAAGAGAGGACCCAGGATGGACCCCTGCGGAACCCCCCATTTAAGAGCCGCCACTGCAGAAGTAAAATCGTTGATGGAAACACAAAAGGATCTGTCAGAGAGGTAGGATCTGAACCAGTTTAGGGCTGATCCTGAGATGCCCACCCACTGCTCCAACCTAGCAATGAGGATCTCATGGTCGATGGTGTCGAAAGCGGATGTGAGGTCCAATAGGACAAGCAGCACAGAGTCACCAGTATCTGTGGATAGGAAGATGTCGTTAAAAACCTTCAGTAGACACTATCTGGGGCTGGGCGCTTGGGCGTTTGTCGGCTCGGCCTGGTGGCTGCCTGGTGGGGCTCATGTCCTCTGGTCCTGTCGGGTCTGGGCTTGAGGGATGGGCGTCCCCGGTGCCCGAGCCTCGGTGACCGGACCTGGGGCTACGTCGGTGCAGCGGGCTCCGACGGGGGCCTGTGTATTGTCGCGGTTGACCCCGGGGGGTCATTGTGTGTGGTCGCTGGTGGGGTTCGTCCGGTTCTTCCCCTTGGTCGGACCTGGGGAGTGGACGAGTGGCTCGTCCTGTTCGGGTGGTCCTGGGGACTCTGGGCTCGGGGTCCTTCCTGGGGTCTTGGGCTTTGATCGCCCCTTCGTCTGTCTCGGGCTTTGGGGGGACGGGTCTCTGATGCTTCACACTCGCTACTAAATGTTCTATTGGAGGAACCTTATTCACTTATGCATGCTCACAACCACACACAAATGGATGCAGGGATGTATATGTAGATATATGCAGATATGTAGATGGGTATATGAATGAATATAAATGTATATGTATGTATACTGTATATATATCTGTAGGAATGGGTATGTGTATTTATAGAAAGCTACTGCAAGGTCATGAATATTATCAGTCTTTATGCATGTATGTTTCGTTGCTGTGTTCTGTCATGTGCTTTGCAGGATTGTGGACCGAGGTTGGGTGTGTTTGCCTTGTGCTCTTTTTGTGGATAATTGTTGTTTTGTTGTCTTACTTTCTCTTTTCTTTCTTTCTCTCTTAAAAAAAATAAAAATAATAAATAATAATAAAAAAAATAAAATAAAAAAAATACATATTGGAGTGAGAGGATGGCTAAAAGGTGTGAAGGGAGGCCATCTATAAATGAAAAAAGAAAAAAAAAAACCTTCAGTAGGGCAGTCTCAGTGCTGTGGAGGGATTTGAAGCCAGACTGGAATAGCTCGGGGATAGCGTGATCCTCCAGGAAGCACTTTAGTTGGGACTCAACTATTTTCTCTAGAAGTTTAGATACAAATGGGAGTCTGGAGACAGGCCTGAAGTTGGATAATACTGACGGGTCGAGGTTTGGTTTTTTCAGGAGGGGTTGAACAGCAGCATGTTTTAATGATTTTGGCACCACACCCGAGGATAGACTGCTATTTACAATCGAGAGAATGGAGGGACCTAGAGTGTGAAAAACCTCCTTTAGGAGCCGAGGGGGGACCACATCGAAGGGGGAGCCAGATGGTTTCAGGTTGCACATGACCTGCTCTAGAGAGGACAGAGAGACTGGTTCAAAATGGTCACAAACAGCAACAGATTGAGGTGGGATGGATGGATCGTGAGATGGAGGAGAAATGAGAGCCCTGGTGGTTGCGATTTTATCTAAAAAGAAATGTTGGAAGTTCTCGCACAGCTCAGTCGAGGCTTCCATGGGTGATTGTTCAGTGAGGTGGAGAACAGAGTTTAGGGTGGAGAACAGAACTCGAGGGTTACGAGAGTTTGCAGCAATGATATCAGAGAAGTATTGTGATTTAGCAGTTTTCACTGCTTTCTGATATCGGCGCCAGCTCTCTTTTACCATCTGAAAAGAGACCTGCAGTCTGTCTTTTTTCCATTTCCTCTCCGCCTTTCGGCATTGCTGCCTGGCAGCTCTGGTCGTGTCATTCAGCCACGGTTCGGCCCTGAGTTTTGGTCTTCTAGGTTTAATAGGCGCCACTTGATCCAAAGCCTTTAAACAA
>JBBPBX010002631.1:0-37013 GCA_038048925.1 Garcialebias charrua
ACAGTAGGCAAACAGGGAGAGCACACAGCTCTCGTGGAGATGAAGCTGGTATTTGTCAGGCTTGGTGACATGAAGAACCTCAACGTTGCTGCTCTCCATTCCAACTGCAAGCCATTCTCCTGTCGGGCAGTAGCCGAGAGAGAAGATCTGGACAGAAGAGACAGAAATTATTATTATTATTAGAACTCAAACACAGTGGTGTCCAGTGCTGGTCCTCGAGGACCACTATCCTGCATGATTTTGTTGTTTCCCAGCAATTCAGCACATCCTCAAGTTCTGAAGCAGCTTGTTAATCACTCATTCAAATCAGGTTGTCAAAACTGAGAAACACCTAAAACACGTGGAACAGTGGACCCTGAAGACCCGGACTGTACACCACTGCACTAAAATATTTGAGCAGCTGTTGAAAGGTACCGTATTTTCCGTTGTATAAGTCGCACCTTTTTGCTTAATTTGCATGCCCTGCGACTAATAGAGAGGTGAGACTTGTTTATGGATTTTTCCCATAATTGTTTAGACCAATTTTTGGCTCAGATATGACCGTTTTTCATTTTGGCAAAAGAAATGGTGCAATACCACTTTTGTCCGCTAGAGTACACCGACCGTTTCCAGCTCATGTGTCCGAAGGCAGCCTCCACTGGTCGGACTGACTCTGTTGCAACCCGGCCTCCTGCTCTCTGGAGGTATGAACTACCGGTACTGTTAGCTGTGTTTGTTAGCAAAATAAGTCAAGAACCACAGGACAGATTTTTATCAAACTTACAGAAAGTAATCACTGTATGGACATTTACAACTGACTACCTTTATGAGATGTTTGAGATAAAATTTGATGTTTTATAACCATAAATGTGTTGCGGTTAGCTTAGTTGTTTAGCCAAGGTTAGCTTGTAGCTTTGTGTTTTTAACGGGTACTATTTTGCAAATAGCTCATGAACGACAGGACAGATTTTGTTGAAACTTACCGAAAGTAATTACTGGGTGGACATTTACAAACTGTTAGCTGTATGAGATTTTTGAGCTAAAATTCGATTTATTTATAATTTATTTTTGCAACGCACGCGACTGTTTGGAAGAAGTCAAAGTGAAACAATTTAAATCCAGCTGATTTGACCATTTCGTGAATTTATTAAGGAACGGTTAAGCTCAGGAACCCTTGTGCTATGTCAGCTAAGAAATATATATTTTTAAGCGTTATTTAGCTAAATTTTAAAGAAATAAAGCCGTCCCACGAAATACTTTTTTTAATCCAGCTGATTTGACAATTGCGTTCATTTATTAAGGAAAAGTTCAGCTAAGACACATCTTTGCTATAATTTTCAGCAAACAAATAATTGTTTTTACCGTGTTAATCTTGTTAAAAGTCCTTCCGTGCTCGCTCGCTCTGTGGCCGCCATTTTCAGCAGGGCAAATGACGCGCTGACGCATCACAAATCGGTGACGCATAATAGATGCGACTTAAATAGAGGTGCAACACGTTTATGGATTTTTTCAATTTATTGCCAATAATTGGACAAAGCGACTTATAGAGAGGTGACACTTATCAGGCGGAAAATATGGTAACTTAATTCAATGTGATGTATAATAAAACAACTTTTCAAGTTTGGTATATGACATGCTGTTGATGCACCTGTGTGAACCTGTACCTGCGACGTGAAGTCATGCTGCTGCAGCTGCCGCCCCTCCCTCAGATCCCAGGAGCGAACTGTGTTATCAAGACCTCCGGTCCACAGCTTGGTGCCATCGTTGGAGATGTCGATGCAGCTGGCTCCATCTGTGTGGCCTTGAAACTGTCTGCAAAACACACGTGCAAGTTTTTAGTTAAATAAAAGTGGACTCGGTCAAACAAAGACAACATGCCTTGGGTTCTAGAGGCAGTCAGTGGGTAACAGGCTAATAAATGATTTGGAGCATTTCTTATCAGCTGCAGCTGTTCGAGTAAGAAGATATAAAAGTTCATTCAGGACTGGGACTTCGTGTTTAGGATAACTCATGCTGGTGATTAGAGGAAGTTAGGACAAGGCAGGAATAGTTGATGCCTTTATTTTCTTATCTGTACATAAAAGTGACACTGAAAATGATCCCACTTCCCACGCTGCTGTTCCTGTTGAATAAAACATCCGTCTTATCTCTTACCTAACAAGAGTCTGGTTGTGTAAATCCCAGACGGCGATGTTTCCATCACTGCAGCAGGAGAAGCAGACCTTGGAGTCCGGGCTGATGGCCAGAGCGTAGCATGCTGGTGCCGACGATGTCAGCTCTGCTTTAATCCTGGGAGTGGGCGTGGCCAAATCCCAGATGGACAACGTGCTCGCCTCACCACCCACGATAAGCGTTCGACCATCAGGGAGTAGACGACAAGAGCGAATGTAATTGTCTCGATTCTTAAAAAAAAAAAAAAAAGTGAGTTGGACAGTGCTGCATTTTCTGTCATTTTAATTTTTCTGTTAAATGTAAAAAGTTAAATTCTTTCACATCTGTGTCTATGAAGTGCAAAACATCTAGTGTGAAATGTTTTGACAATTAAGCTTCTAACTGAAGTGATGCTTTGTATCGTTTACTCACCAGACAATCGAGCTGAGAGACGGGGCTCTTGTTTCCTGGGTGACTGATGTCCCAGACCTTGACACAACCCTTTCCTCCAGTGTAAACGTGTCGGGTGGGGTTACTGATGGTGACGGCACACACCACCTCCCCGTGGTTCAACGTGTTTATCTGACGGGCATGGCGTGGGATCCCTGGTCCCACCAAAGCATCTGGGGGGAAAGGAACCGGCTGCATCTGTCCGTCTGCTGCAACATGGAAGGAGTAGGCACTGATGGCAGAGAGAAAATTAAACAGAAAATGAGAGAAGAATTCTGATAAGGAGAAGGAAACTAAACCTTTGTAGTAACGTTATAGAAACAAACGTGTTGGGCAAAGATTTAACATTTTAATCGCAAGAAGCAAAACATCTTCAGTTACAAAATAAAGTCCGGTTGTTTTTGCCTTGAACTTTTTTGAACAATGAGTATGGGCTGAAACTTGTGCCATCAGAAACTGAAGCAATTAATTCAGTTTCTGATGGCACAAGTCCATAAACGAGCTGCATAACAAACATTCGGTCTTCCTTCACAGCACGTTGCTGCGCGGCTGCCCCACAAGGCTCTTATTGCATACCTGCAAACTCAGAAGGGATGAAAAAGGTGACAAACGTTGCGCCAACCCCCCCCCCCCGAAAGATTTTGTAATTTTTTAACATGCTTCAGGTAAAAGTCATTTACTAACCTGATTTAATGAGAACATAAATAGGAAAGATTGTGTCAACCAAAAAAATTAACAACCAACAACAGCAGCAAGCCAAATACAGCAGAACATTTTGCTAACAATGCGCTGCTCCGAGTCAACAGATGCATTTAAAAACTTAAGACTTATCTCTTCAGACAGGCTTTTGGTTAATTTTGTACATTGATTTTAGAGTTTGTTATGTTTTACCTTTTAGTATTTCTGTGATTTTATTTTTCCTTTTGTAAAGCACTTTGTGACTCTCATGTCTGTGAAATGTGCTATATAAATAAAACTTACTTACTAACAGTAAAAACTAGTTTCTTAAATGTTTTGCCAGAAATTTTTGAATAAAGTAGATGCCATTTCCTGCATTCTGGTGTAGTTTAACAAGTTGTTAAACATCTATGTTTACCTACATGTAAACACTTGATTCTTATCACTAGTCACTTGATAGAGACATCTAACAAAATAAAGTCAGGTCCTGTGGACAGATTAAAAAATTGTTTAAATTATTATTGATCATGCATCAGGATATTTTAGACACACCTCATTCAACTATCATAGACATCATCCTGTTTTTAAATTCACTCCTGTGGCTAAGATAATGAAATCAATGTGACAATTTATCAGTGACTTTAGGGGTACAATTGACTGTTATTAATTTTTATTTAGTTTTATTAACACAAAATGCCATTTTACTAAACAATGGTGACACTCAATAAATATTAACTTTACCCAATGAGCAGGTGACATTTTAATAACCACCAACAGTGAATTTAGGAGGGGCTTTTTAGTTTTCTGATTTAGTGATACACACCGTGGTGAAGTTAGTTCACGACTCTGTCATGTTTTCATCAGCGTGGTTCTCCCGTGTCACTTTGCAAAACTGCATGTTGCAGGTTTTTTTTTTTTATCTTTGTGAAGCTTCAAGAACTCACACACGTTGGAGGAGTTGGCTGAACAGTTTTCTCTGCTCTCTTCCCTCACGCTCTGTTGAACCTCCGCGCGCGACTCGCACAGAGCTCTCTGCACTCGAGCTGCGGAGGTTCAAAGATTTCGCTGTCGTCTCCTCCCCCTGTCTATCCTGAGGTTGTGATTGGCCAAATGACGCGCTCCAACAAAGATGTTTTATTATCGACAAGATGCATTACTCTGTCTTGAAATCCAGTCAGTGGGAAATAATGCATTCTAATCTGCCACGGGTCTGACCCCCCCCCCACCCACCTCGAAAACAAAAACTCATCGGATCTACACGAATCACGTAAATGATATATTTTGCTTTGAAAACGGCGAATTTCGCCGAAAGGTGACTAGTTTGCAGGTATGTTATACATAGTTCCCACGTGACGTCACATAAGAGGTATTTCGGGTTTTCCGCCATTTTGGTTGGTAATACTTCCTTTCCTGACCACTAGTGGCAGCGTAGGTTACTGGCTGTGTAATATCAACCGGAAGGATTTGCCCTCCACAACATCAAGAATACGCTCCGATCACTTCTAGTCAGGTAAACAAAGATTCTATGTGAATAATTTTGCGAAACTGTGTGTGTTTGAACAGTTTTTTCAGTTTCTTGCTCTTCTGTTACTGTCTGTTACTGACGTTAGCTTAGCAACGCTATGCTAATGCTAACCTCCACTTCGTAACACTCACGGGAACAAGGTGTCCCACCCGTGTTTATCCTAGACTCTTTGTTGTTAGGAAGCTGCTTGTTAATGATTTATTTTGAACCTTTATTTACCCTGTGACATCAGGCTGATACACACACGTTAATGACAGATAAACTGTCTCAAACTGAGACAGGTAATGCAACAAGCAAAACTCACAACAAAGAGCAGATCCGAGAGCTGCTCAGAAAATGTCACGGTGTGATTCCACAAAAACAAACTTTGCATGAATAAAAACCTGTTGTATATAAAAACTTTTTTTCTTTTTGTCCTCTGCAGCTAATCCTACTGATAGGGTGTTACTGAAGCTGGTCCTGAGTCTGCTGCAGCTCTGCAAACTAGCTGCCAGTCATCCTGGAGGAAATGACATTTTAGGTACACAATGTGTTAGTTGTTTAAAAAATGTCCACCCTCTTTCAGTCCATTTCAGGCTTTAATGTTTCAAGACATAATAAAAATGATCTGGTCATTAACAGGTTCTTAATACTGCAAATGCTGCACCAATCCGTCTGTCGTGACCAGAACCCCACACTGAAGTTGACAGCCACACTTACCGGTACGATAGCTGTTAGGTGCAACTGTATTTATTTTTTATACTTTGAGTAGCAAACTTGGAGTCTTATTTTAAACTTTGTGATGCAAAAAATGACAATGTTTACTAATCTTTTCATTTTTTTAAGGTACAGATGAGTGAATAGTTCGTAGACCCGGGTCCAGTCTCAGATCCGGAGGGGTTGGCTGCTCCAGTCGGATGGTCCCACATGATGAGAAATCTGTTCATTTGTTTAAGATCAGAAACTGCGCTCGGATGCATCGTTTCTTGTTGAAGAGTGTTTTGATTAATCATTTCATTAAAATATATAAAATCACCCACAGTTCTCATATTGTATTCAGTTTAAATTGTTTTGAATTTATAATTATAGCTTTTATTCTGAACTTTATCAGTCTACTACTGGAGGATGAACAGGAACATGCATGTTTTTATGTTTTGTACATGTTAATAATTAACACTAAACTGGTAAGTTAAGTTGCCAATTAAGAACAATCACTACATGTAGGTTTTATTTATGTGCAGTAGAACTTCTCATTATTGGACATTAAACAACAACTTAATTATTGAAATAAACAAGGTGAAACTTGGTACAACTGTTTTATTCAAACTAAAGGTAAGCACACGTTCATTTAGCAATGTGTGTTTTCACAGCAACACCAAATGTATTTGAAAAGCAGATTCATCCATCCAGCTTCATCGATCTCCTGGGACTCGGTACCTTACACAGAAAGAGAAAACAAAATGCTTTCAGGGTTTAAAGCAATATTTAACTAATGGATTACGGTAAAAGGAGTTACCAAATTGTAACTTTTCACCACTAACTTTATTAACAAAGGCAAATCACAGTGGAAAATAAATATCTGACATTTACTGAGAAACGTTAATACTATGACTGAGAAATAATTATAAATAATTTATTTTGTTAACACTAATTTAAGTATGAAAGGCAGTCATAGGCTAAATAAATAATGTAATGTGAGAAATATCAGCCATCCTTACTAACAAGCTCATCAGTTAAGCTGAAGCAACGATCTTTAATATCTATGCTTTAAAGTAGCACAGATAAAAAAATAAAAAAGTAGCACAGATTAGCATAGCCGATGTAGCTTTTACTAAAGTACACATGGCTGATATTTACTGTGGCACAAGTTACATTAGCTAAGCTATTCTTTGTTATGTTAAAAATCGGTTATATTTACTGTAGCTCAAGCTACGTAGCTTAGCACGCAGTAAACAACACCATTAGCAAAGAGCTAGCTTAGCTGCTATAGCTACGAGGGACGTCACATCTACGTGTAATCACTTACTCTGCCATTCACCAGAACTGTTATTAACATGAAGACAGCAATGACGAGCTCTGGACGTCCTTCACAACTCTGTTACTGGATCTTAAGCATCCATCCATGAATTTAAAGCTGCGAATCTGCTCCGTTGTGGACACTCAGAGTAACTTCTTCGTGACAACTTTTTGCCCTTCTCCACCAGGGGGCAATACCGCTTCGTCTGACATGATTTATTTCTCCAACTCACAACTTGTTGCCCTTCTCCACCAGGGGGCAGTACCGCTTCGTCTGACATTTATTCCTCCAACTCAACTCCAACCACAGCGCCTTGGTCAAGAGTAGCTCTGGTTGCTCGCGTCGGTTTATCCTACTAAAATGGCGGAAATTCCAGAATTCTAGAATTCTAGTCACGTGTGTGGGAACTATGTATTGGCTGAGACGCACGTTGATGTCCATCCACAGCCAGCAGTGATCAACATCCCGACTCCCGTGACCAACGTGTGTGTCTGTACGTTCACAACCACCGAGCAACGGATAAAAAAAAAAACTAACAACTTTAACTCGTTTGTAAATAACCACAAGTATATTACAACAGGTTATAATGTATTTTATTTTTAAGTTTCTGCTGTGATGTCGTTGGCTTCCTGTTTGATCCGCGAGCCTTTAATTTTGTATCTGCATTTCCCGTTTAGGGAGTGGTGTAGTTTTGTTTGCTCAGGTACAGAAGTAAGTTTTGTTGAGTCACGGTAAACTTTTTTTTTGTACTACCTCCTCCAAAGAGTCAAAAGGTATGTTGATTTAAGTATTGAATATACAATTTCAAGCACACGTCTGTTCATGTACATTTTGCATACTAAGACTGCATGTTAATAGAAATGATGTAAAATAATCAGTTGCATGCGTTCTGTATGTGATCCAGGTTTTACGTTGGTGATGTGATGTACCACGGCCATTGGAAAAGATTAAAAGGAATTGAATATCATAAAGCTATCAGTAAAGTCTTATCCTTGTTCAAAGAGGAGCCCGCTACAGCGTTTAAAAAATTGTCGCCAGTAATCATTGGCTGCGTTAACGCGATAACGAGTTAACATGCCCAGCACTATTTTTAAATAACTATTATGAGGTTTGTTTTAATTCTGTGATGTCGTCTGCGTCGTGTTCGATGATGGCGACCCTGGCATGTCCTCAAATGTGGCTGGCAAATCCAAACATCTTAAATATTTGGTCGCAGGTCACGCAGTATAGCTGGCCCGCACTGTTGTAGGTGTACAGTAGTTGTAGGAGGGTTTGTCGGTTTTTGCGAATTTGTCATTTGAGGTCTAACTCAGAAAGGCGAGAATTTTCAAGGGTTGAGACGCCTTTCTAGACCTTTGAGCGCCAAATTGATCTTAGAGCAGCCTCCTCCCACTCTAGTGGCCAAACTACACGCAGTCAGATTACGTTTAAAGCAGTCCTTATAGCAAAAGTACTGCCTGCCGGAGTTGTGCTTCCCACTCAAAAGCTCAGAGTAGAATATATTCTTTGGTAGTCTACAGTCTTCAATCCGCTGGACATGACCGCACCATCATAGTTGTCCTCTCATCAGTAGGGCCTCCATGCCGCGAGTATTTGAGCGATGAAGAACATCAGCTTTTGTGACACGATCCTGCCATTTGATGCACAAGATGGAACGTGGGCATTTTATATGAAACGTGTCCAGCCTCTTAATGTCACCTTTATACAGGCACCAGGTTTCAGCGGCGTATAAAAGGATCTGCAGTATTATGGCACGGTAAACTGCGAGCTTCGTCTGCACTGTGATGTCATATATATACAGTACATACATGTCATAAATATTTAATACTGTAGACAGCAATGCAAACACACTTACGGTTTTCCTCCAGGGATTCCAGTAAGACTAGGAGGCATTCCAGGAACTCGCATGTGAGGATGAGGATCAAAACCAACCTTCACAAGAAAAAAACATATTTTCTGAGTTCAGTGCAAACACGTGTTCATGGGAAAAGGCAAAATGAGGACAGGTCAATATTAACCTGTGGAAGAGCACAAACACTTGTGAGCACAATGCAAACACACAGGCAAAGCTGTCTGTGCTTGTACTGCCCACCTCCCCACATGGTGCAACACAAACACTCGTGCAGCTGCAGAGTACACAACCTAAGTTGTTATCAATTGTTGCTCAGACACAGCTGAGAGTCTCCTAAACCTATTTAAACGTCGTAATGAACACTATGCAAATACTGTACAGCCAAGAGTGATGAGGTGATTGAATGTAATGCTCACTGGCATACCGTTGTATAAATACTGTCACAAAGACCAGCGAAATCCTCTTAAATAACTGTTGACACTTTACACACTTCACAATATCACATGTTGAGTAGCTGTGGAAACCATTTCACCCCCTAAACATCCAAACACTAAATTACAGTTGAACTTTATCCAAATGTTGAAATAAGGCAGAGCAAAGTAAATTTGTTTAAGTAAAACTGCAAACAGAACCAAGTACATATTAAATAAAAGTTAACTCCATGATGACTTGACGACATCAGAATGTGATAAATGATTTTAATCTTCATGCCTGAAAGGTACAACAGTTTGAGCTGTCAAAAACTAAAAATTACAAAATAAAACAATCATCAAACCATACAAGAATCTCTATTGAATACTTCCTGAGAGGGAAAATGCTCCACGCTAATAGAAATGGGTAAATAGGAGAGAGGGAAATCTACTTGGAGCCAACTCCATGGTTTCATGACAACAACTTCCCAGCTGCTTCAAATAATAAACAAATATGAACTCTGCCTACCTAAAATCACCTAATTCCACTAAGCAACTTCCCAAAGCTGTTGAATTTTTACAAGAAAGCCTGAAGTAGAGAAGTGTCTTTCCGTTCATTCAAGCTTTATTTATGCAGGTTAATCCCATTGAGCCTCAGGGACTCATTTACAAGAGAGACCTGATTTTAACAAAGAGTGATGACAACAGAGGACAACAAAAGACAAGACTGGTCTTGATAGATTATCAAACAATGCCAGTACAAATTCCCATCATATCAGCAGCCTGACTTGAGGGCGGTGAACAAAGAACCAGTAAATTTGAGTGTTTGTTTTAAATGTATATACATTTAAACATTTGGGGTGAGGGGAGGAGGGGGTGTTGGAGTTCGATATTTTTGTTGGATCTGGTCAAAAAGACCAAATTATGTTCTTACACAACATAATGAGACAACACCAAATAGTAGTCAAGTTTTTCATGTATCCAAGTTATGTTTAGAGAATCAGTCGCAATAAGTGAGCAGGTCACCGGATCGATAGGGGCCTATCTGGGAGGAGATTGCATGTTCTCTGTGTATGCGTGAGTTTTCTCCAGGTACTCCGGTTTCCTCGCACAGACCAAAAACATGCATGTTAGGCTGATTGGTAGTAGGGGTGGGCGATATGGCTCAAAAATTATATTGTGATATTTCAGAGCATTATCACGATAACGATAAATTTCGTGATTAAAAAAAACAGAAATCAAATTTATTTATTTGACAAAATTAACTTAACATGTTGCTTTGCAGCATTATATAAAATTTTAAAAAACAACAAGGGTTAATTTTACTGAAATTACTTTATTAGGAAAGTATTCAGTCTCCAAGTATATAAAAAAAAAAGATCTGCTATTTAGATTGAAAAAGTGCATGTGTACCGGTAGTTTCCTAAAACAACTACCGTATTCGCCGGAGGAAAATACGCTCCGGTGTTTAATCCGCTTTGTCCAATTATTAACAATAAACAAGAAAAAAACATACACAGTACGCCTCGGAGTTTAATACGCGTCATCACCACGCGACGCGTCAGCGCCTCATTTACCCTAATCAAGATGGCGGCGACAGAAGCAAGCGAGTACGAAGATCTTCACAAGGAAACACGGTAAAACAATTATTTCTTTGCGAGAAAAAATATATTTCTTAGCTGACTTCATAGCAGACGGGCTCCTGAGCTTAACGAAATGTTCAAATCAGCTGGATTTAAAAAAAAAAAGTTCGCTGAATTTTAGGCAGGCGCCAGGCGGGTCAAACCGGACGCTTTCTTTCTTTAAATTTAGCTAAATAAATGCTTAAAAAATATATTTCTGAGCTGACTTAATAGTAGACGTACTCCTGAGTTTAACGAAATGTTCAAATCAGCTGGATTTTAAAAAAAAAGTTCGCTGACTTTTATGCAGGCGCCAGGCGGGTCAAACCGGACGCTTTGTTTCTTTAAATTTAGCTAAATAAACGCTTAAAAATATATTTCTTACCTCACTATAGCAGACGGGCTCCTGAGCTGAACCAAATGTGAAATCAGCTGGATTTAAAAATCCGCGGTGTGGTTTATGAGTGGTATCTTGCAAACAAAAACAGCGAACCTCACAGCTAATAGCAGCTACATCCACAGCAGGGAGCGGGCAGCGACAGAGTCAGTCCGACCAAAGGAGGCTTTTTTCGGACACAGCAAGTAGAAACTTCTGGAAGTGGCCCCTCTTCCTCTTCACTCTCTGAGTCCTCTGCTGGCTGCTGCCTACAGCGCCTCTATAGCGGCCGAAACTGGTACTGCACCATTTTCGCCAAAAATGAAAAACGAAGAATCAGAGCGAAAAATGAGTCTAAAAATATGGGAAAAAATCCATAAATAATACTCTTCGGTGTTTAATACGCTGGACATTCAAATGAGCCAAAATACTGCGTATTATAGTCCGGTTTTTACGGTACGTAAATAAAATGAAGCTTAAGATCTGTTGAGCATAAATGTAACATGCAACAAAATATATGTTGCCTTTAAATGAGCTAGAACTTCCAGAACTTGTAACAAGGTGATCAGCTGACCCTGAAGCTTGTTGGTGTTTCAGCTTCCTCTATTCATGCAGGAATGATTTATTACTCTGACTGATCTGTCTTTGATCACCTGCCTCTTGGTCCGTGGACCGACTGTGGAACTCAAGAGACGAGCCGCGCATGTTTGTACCGACAGTTTAGAGCGAGGGAGACGCAGCACCGGCTGCTCAGAGCGGGGTGCGGGGAGGGGGAGACATTTGAGCTGTCTGTACCTGCAGTTTAGAGCAGGGGGAGATAAGCTGAGACGCGCGTTGTTTGTTTTTAGCATTTTAGCTAGCTAGTATTGCACGCAGACTGGTGGGGAGGAGGTGCGCAGTTCGGTTTGGTCGTTTGAAGCGCTCGGTTGTTAAGGGGGCAGGGCGCCCCGACGTATTAAGTCATGAAATTAGCATATCATGATGTAACTTTTTTGCCCGGGCAAGCTTTTTTTACCGGTATTACCGGGAACGATATGATATGACCCAGCCCTAATTGGTAGCACTAAATTATCCCTAGGTGTGATTGATTCATTTCATATTCATTTCTGCAAACACAACACAAATATCACTCAAACCCACTAAAACAAAAAAAAACAGGAGCTTTAATTTTGACTCACCATAGGCGAACGGCCGTATGCAGCCGCAGCGACTGCAGCTGCAGCACTCATCTGAGGCGACATGTTGTGTAATCCAGCTGCATAGGCTGCAGCACCAGCTAGTTCCCCATTCATCCCTGCTGCATGAGGCAACATACCAAACGCACCTGGATATGGACCTGGAACAGCAAGGGGCGTTCTCAAACCTGCAGCTGAGGAAATGAGAGAAGGGAGTATGGCTCACACACAGTCATTTTACTTTACTACTAATCTTTGACTACGGTAGTTCTATTTCTAGGTGAAGGAAGCACAAATAAATTAACTAGAATTTAACTCATATAAATCTACCAAACAAAATTAACAGAATAAATGTTTATGATGGCCATACTAGCAGGATGTGGTATCTCCATGGACGGGGGTTTGGACAAACTTGGTCGGATTCCAGGTGTGGAGCTTGGCCCTGGGGTGGAGTCACCTCTAGGTGTGGGAGTGCTTGACTTTAGACCTGGTGTACCTGCCTTTTCTCGCTGCCAAACAAGAAGGAACACAAGGAATGTGTCACTGTTATAGAGTTTATATAATCACTCATTTACTGGGTTTATCCAAATATATCCTGAAACTGATTAAATCTTTTTACCACTGTCAACTCTTTGGATTTGAGAGAGGAAGAGCTGGCTGAGGACGCAGTAGAAGCTGGACTACAGGGGTCTTTCTTGAGAAGACGTGCTTTATCCAAGCCATTTTCTCTAGGGGAGGGAAGAGGTGTGCCACGAGGGGAGGCTGCATCCTGATGGATAAACAAACGCATTGTAAAAGCTGAAGAATAAAACTGTAGCACAACCATGATGTGAGATGAACATTATTACGTAATTTTAATACACAATCCAGCCCCTCTCCCCACACTAATATACACTCAAGTCTTGGCTGTATGCATTTTTAGTTAAAGCACTGTTATACCATCAAAGACCATTAGTCATCAGACAAATAAAAAAATAAAAACTGACCTCATTTGACACATCCACCACTAAATTGTCATCACTTTTCTCTCCATCGCTGTCCTAATGGAGCAAATCAGGTCATCCAGTGAGACATAAATAAAAGGCATAAATGTACACGCTTTAGTTCCCAACTTGAAACAAAAATGAGATGCATCAAAATAAAAACAATTTCTTACATAGTGGCTGGAGTCCTTGTCTTCAACTTTGCGTTTCTTGGTGTCATTTGAAAAGTCAGGACCATTACGTCGCTTATCCGAGTTCCTGAGACTTTCTGGCAGCAGCGAGTTACTCTGCGTACAAAAAGGGAAGAGGATGTGGAGAAAGCATTGAGATATGGGCAGCACGGTGGCACAACTGGTAGAGCTGCTGCCTCTCAGCGAGAAGGTTGCCGGTTCAAATCCCGGTCCGGGGCCTTTCTGGGTGGAGTTTGCATGTTCTCCCCGTGCATGCGTGGGTTTCCTCCGGGTACTCCGGTTTCCTCCCACAGACCAAAAAACATGCTTGTTAGGCTGATTGGTGACTCTAAATTGACCCTAGGTGTGAGTGTGAGAGTGGATGGTTGTTTGGTGTGAGTGAGACAGGTCCCTCTTGTAAATGAGTCCCCGTGACTCAACGAGGCTAGCCTGTATAAATAAAGGTTGAATGAATATGGGAAGGCATAGTGAGAGGTAAGTGGGTGTAGGAAGGAAAAAAGGAAGTTGGCAAGAAAAGAACAGAAAAGGTGAAAAAAAAAAACTTGTTGAAATTGTGATTTGCTGTGTGTGCAGTCTCCATGAAGCCACTAAACTGCCAGACCCATCTACCACTAATTATAAGAGTTTTTCAGTCGTGTGTAGAGAAGGTTAGAAAAACAGACGCTTGCTAGCAAACAGGTTAACAGTTCACAGAAGCATGAATTAGGCAGCACTAACACTTTAACAGCAACCTCTTCTCTCACTTGACCAAAGCCAGTTGGAGCCAAACACAAACACATGCCTCTGAAGCTGATGATTACATTAAGTGGCTCTCAAAATCTATCTGTGCTCCTCTCCTGGCTCTGACAAGCTGCAGTGTGTGTGTCGGTGTGTGTGTGTGTGTGTGTGTGTAATTGATTGTGAAAGCCTGTGTGTATGATCAAGTGTGTAACGGACTGACTGACTTGTGTATTACTTGAATAACATTCTTGTGTTCCTTGGTGCACTATGAGCATACGTGCACAGTATACACACAGGTACACTAAGAGCACATACGTGCACAGTATACACACATGCACATGCACAGGGCCTCCTGGCCAGCGGATCCTATTGTTATTGGATTAAAGCTTCATGTTGAGTCCATTATAGTCTCAGCCTGTCAATGAAATGTGCATCCAACATACACAAACACATGCACACCTCTATAGCCAGGGAGAGAGCACTCTGAGCAGGGAAAGGGTAAATGAAGGAGGATCAGCTAGAAGAGGGAGATGGGAAAGGATAGGGGTGAGAGAGAAAAAATGAAAAAGGGGGAGATTAGATTAGTGAAAAAGGTTGAAGGAGGTGTGAGTGCGAAGGTAAAAAAAAAAATTGACATGAGATGAGGGGGAGGCGTGAGAGAGAGGGGGTAAAATCTGTATGCTGCCAAAGGCCTCCTCCTTTAGCCCCTCTTCACCTCCCTCCCTCCCTCCCTCCTCCCACCCTTTATTCAAAGGTTTTTAGTGAGCTGAGTGCAGAAGCACTGACCCGCAAAACATAAGCACCCCCCCCCCAACCTCTTCCCTCCCCAGTGCTCCTCTAGCATGGTGTCTCCACACACGCATGCACGCGCGCGCACTCACATAACACAAGCTAGTGTCATATGACTGCTGCTCCTGCACTCCCACCTTTTCCCAAGCCCTCCCCTCTCAGCGGTGGTGATATTAAACACAATGAGAGCCTTTAAGTGCGAGATCAGGGGTGGTGGGAGGAGGGGGGGGGGTAATCTGCTCACTGAGGTGTTAAATAGGCACAACAATGCAGGCTAGGCTAGAGGTGTGTGTATGCGCATGAGTGTGTGTCTGTGTGTGTATGTGAGTTTATGTTTAAAGCTCATTTGGAGGAGATAAGAAAACCCAAAAGTTAAGAGCCCATAAAGGTAGAACAGGGCTCTGGTTTACAAGTTGTCGTTTTTAAGTAATAATAATAATAATAATAATAGCACGTGCTTGAAAAAATGAATGAAAAAATAATAATAATAATAAAAAATAATAATAATAATAATAATAATAATAATAATAATAATAATAATAATAAATTCAATTTATAATGCACTTTTCATTAATAAAAATCTCAAAGTGCTAAGTAAAACTTTAACACTTCTGTTGTTTCGACCGTTCATGTACAAAGTAAAACTTTTTGAATCCGCTGGTGAAGCACTGGTGTAAAATCACACTTCATGGTAAAAATGGTAAATGGAGCTTATTTATATAGCGCTTTCCAGCCCCCTATGAGGGGCCCCAAAGCGCTTTACAATACCAACCATCCACCCATCCATCCACACATTCATACACCGGTAGCGTCGACTGCCATGCAAGGCGCTTTCCAGTCCTACAGGGAGCAACTCGGGGTTAAGTGTCTTGCCCAGGGACACAACGACACATGGTGTGGGGAACCGGGATTCAAACCTCCAACCTTCCGATCGGTGGATGACTGCCATTACCACTTTTTCATTCAATTCATTCAACCTTTATTTATACAGGCTAGCCTCGTTGAGTCACGGGGACTCATTTACAAGAGGGACCTGTCTCACTCACACCAAACAACCATCCACTCTCACACTCACACCTAGGGTCAATTTAGAGTCACCAATCAGCCTAACAAGCATGTTTTTTGGTCTGTGGGAGGAAACCGGAGTACCCGGAGGAAACCCACGCATGCACGGGGAGAACATGCAAACTCCACCCAGAAAGGCCCCGGACCGGGATTTGAACCGGCAACCTTCTCACTGAGAGGCAGCAGCTCTACCAGTTGTGCCACCGTGCTGCCCACTACCACCACCCTGAGCTGCCACCTTCTTCTGAACAGCTGCAGTCAATAGATGTTTTGCTCTTGTGTGAGTAGGTGAACAACAGTAACTACGGTAGTAATGGTGGAGTGCTGTTTGTGTTGCTCATGCTTTTAAAGTCAGAGCTTCTGGCACCAAACAATCCTCCGTGTACTCTCATTTTGGATGCAACGGTTTTCATGCTCATGTTTCGTGTGTGACCACACGGGTCGTTGAAATACAAAAAGCACAACAATGGCTACTACAGCAGAGTCAATGTTTTTTTTTATGGTTTCGTCTTGACAGCGATTGTGATCACAGCAATACTGTGCAATAATGTATTATGTAACGTTTTACAATGAACATCGCATGGTGGTGGAAAATATGTCAGTCTGTATGAGAAGGATGAAATCATTGGCATGCATAAAGCTGAGAAAACATCTAAGGAAATTGCAGCAACTACTAAAATTGGGTTAAGAACGCATTATTAAAAACTGGAAGGATAGTGGGGACCTATCGTCTTTGAGGAAGAAATGTGGCTGGGAAAAAAATCATGAATGATTGGCGATCACCTAAACGTTTTGAAATATATTTCTATCAGTATTATATTTGTTATGTTACTGAAAGTTGTGTACACCTACGGTCTGCAGTATAAATGCATATTAAACCGATGCAGAACCTTTATTTCCGAGTTTTTGTTTCTGGTAGGAAGGAGTTTTAGTTACACGACTGCACTCTGCAACAAGCCTGACACTAGATAGTTTACATCAAGGATGGAAGTATTATTGGCTGAGAGGCTGGTCACGTGGTAAGAGTAGGCTGTCCTATGAGTGGAGATGACGACACCAACGGGTGTGACCAGCTTCTGAACAAAAGTGTGGCGCGCTCTGTAAATGGGGTCTGTTCGAGTGAAATGGGCAGACGTCATGTGAGTTTGTGATTTTTACTTTTCTGTACAATAAACCTGCAATAATACTGTGCACATTCATTTCAGAGCCTGCTTCAGATATTTGAATAACATAACAGTTTGGTGAAATCAAATGGAAGAAAAACAACAGTAGCACTCAGGGCTATGCTTAATAGTGAAAGTAAGAACATTTACACACGCACGATGTGAAGGGAACTCAAGAAATTGGGACTGAACAGCTGTGTAGCCTTAAGAAAACTACAGTACTAATCAGTTAGGCTAACTGGAAAAAAAGGCTAGGGAGCATAAAGCCTCGGATATAGTCGCGCTTTGGTCCGCAAGCTGGAGCGCGCGTGCTGCGCGCGCACTGTGCATGCGTTTATAGTGTGGCACGGCAGCGCATGGCAAAGTGCTGTTCTTTTACTGACCAGCAGGTGGCAGTACCCTCTAAAACCTGTGCATATGTTGCAAGAAAGGGTGTAGAAGAAGAAATCTACCGTAGAAGAAGAACTGTTTGAAATCACACAACAAAAACAAATGGCTTTCCGCTCGCTCGGGGAATTTAAAACATTTGAATCACATAAAAAACATTCCTCCATGCGTCGCGACGCCGTTTCCACGACCACAGCGGCGCAGACAGTTGCAGATTCTGGCGTGAAGGCTGTCGGGGAGGTCCCTACCCGACCTGTCAATCAATTCGGCGCGCGCGCTAGGCTTGCGGAGCTTCAAAATTTGGGAGGTGCACGACCACGCGCGAAACCAACGCGCTGGCCAAAGCGCGGGGGCGGGGACGTCGCGTTTGCGTCACTTTGGCCGCGCGCCCTATGCGACGCGTCAACTATATCCGAGGCTTAAGGATTGGACTCTGGAGCAATGGAAGAAGGTCATGTGGTCTGAGAAGAGTCCAGATTTACCCTGTTCCAGAGTGATGGGAGCATCAGGGTAAGAAGAGAGGCAGGTGAAGTGATGCACCCATCATGCCTAGTGCCTACCGTATTCGTCGGTCTATAACACACTTTGTCCAATTATTGCCAATATATTTGAAAAATCTGTATATAATACGCTTCTGTGTTTACTACGCATCTATTAAGAGTCACCGCTACGCAACGCGTCAGCGCCTCGTTTGCCCTGCTTAAAATGGCGGCCACAGAAGCGTCAGCACGGAAGGACTTTACAAGATTAAAACGGTAAAAACTATTATTTCTTTGCTGAGAAAAAATATATTTCTTAGCTGACGTTATAGCACAAGGGTTCCCGAGCTTAACTGTTCCTTAACCAATTCACGAAATGGTCAAATCTGCTGAATTTAAATTGTTTCGGTTTGACTTTAACAGCCTCGGGGGCGCTACGAAAATAAATTATAAATAAATCGAATTTTATCTCAAATGTCTTCTACAAGTCAACAGTCTGTAAATGAAACCCATATAATTACACTCTGTAAGCCTAAAAAATATCCACCGAGTGGTTTCTGAGCTGTTTATCTAAACAGTAGGTATCTGTTTATGGTAGCTAACATGCTAAAAGCGATTTTTTTTTTTTAGCTCTAAATATCTTCTGCAGCTAACAGGTTGTAAATGACCACCAAATAATTACACTCTGTAAGTTTCAAGAAAATCTGCGGTGTGGTTTATGATTTATCTTGCTAAAAAAAAACGCTAACAACAACACAGCTAATGGTAGCTACCTCCAGAGCAGGGAGCCGGGCAGAGACATTCAGTCCGAGCAGAGGAGGCTTTTTTCGGACACATGACGGTCGGTGGACTCTCTGGAAGTGTCCGCTAGCGGACAAAGTGGTACTGCACCATTTTTGGGCCAAAATGAAAAACGGCAAATCAGAGCCAAAAATGGGTCTAAAAATATGGGGAAAAAATCCATAAATAATACGCTTCGGTGTATAATACGCAGGACATTCAAATGAGCAAAAAAACTGTGCGTTATAGACCGACGAATACGGTAGTCATCAATGTAAGATCTTGGTGAAAAATGAATGCAACACTTGATGGAAATAGATCTTGTGACATTGCAGAAGCTTATTGAAACAATGTCACAGTGAATGTATGACGTAATCAAAGCTAAAGGCGGTCCAACAAAATATTAGTATGTCACCTTTTTTTTGGTGGCAACTTTTTTTTGGGCCAGGCAGTTTATGTACCGGTATACAAAAACAATTCCAAACCCACACAAAGACAAAACTTTACACTAACAATCAAAAATATACAACTTGAAGATTTATTCGGGAGTGGAACAGAGGTAAAATCTGTTAAATGTTTATTTTTCCTAACATCATGCTAAGATTCATTTTACTGAGCTCTGAGGAGAAAGTGAAGGAGGAAAAACAAGACGGCAAATGCAATGCTAACGAAATTCTAAAAAAAAAACAAGAGTTGCTGAAAAAAGTGAAATCTACATCGATTATAGGTTTAAGATTTCATGGGTGTAGCAGCCTCTCTAATTTTAATTCAATAAAACATCACAAGTGAAATAATCAAATGGCCTCACCCAACAGCACAAATCCAAATCAGTTTGATAGATGCTTCAAACTGCTTTGTGCGATGAAATGCAATTTCCTCAGCTGACGTTCAGTAGATTTTACTGAGCCATGGATGTAAATCAACAGAGCCGAGATAGACTAATCTTACTCAAACCACATCTAACAACAAGACAAGTTCCCAAAGACAAACTATCCCTCAAAGACAAACAAGAAAACAAACCAAGCAGTTAGTCAGAACAGAAAGTGTTAAGTACTTACTGTGCCAGGTTCTCGCTCTGTTGCCATTTGAAAAACATGTGTGGTCACAGGAGTTGGGTTTCAGCAGATCAGAAAAACACAAGAGGGGAAAAAAGTTGAATGTGACGAACTAATTTAAAGGTTTTGACACAGACTAAGCTCAAATTATTTGGGTCACTTAGCAAAATCAAACAATTTATCAAAAATAAAAAATATAGTTCTGGTTGAATGGCAGTAGAACTTGTGTTTCTTAATAACAAGTGGAATTTTTGAGCATCGTGGTGTACAGTATCCTCCTTACCTCTGAGGTGCTCGGGTCCTGTGGGGTGAGAATCTGATCCAGTTAGATGAGATTTTTTCTCACCACCATCTTTTCCTGTCAAATGGGGAGGAACAGCACCGAGCGCTCCTGACAGAGCCAGCAGACCAGCTGAACCTCCTAACTGAGAGGGGTGGATGCCAGCGGGATGAGGGGTGAGGGGCACAGGAGCACCACCGTGGTTATGGGAAAGATGCTGCTGTTAGAAAAGAAATCCAGAAGAAGAAGAAACAGGTGATTAGTTGAAAGAAAAAGACGCCAAACATTCAGGAATTCTAGTAATTACCGGTAGTGGTGTGAAACTAGGGAACCTGGAAAATGTATTCATGAATTATGACATAAAACTGGAGACGTTGAGGCACCCCTTCTGGGGTAATCACAATCGTTTAGCTTAGTTGAGGACTGTCAGAAGTTATTGTAATAAAAATTTAAAATTCTGCTCACTTCATGTGGCTTCAAGCAAACTTTGAAAAACAGTGGTTATGATGTTCATTATTAGCACTGACTGAATTAGCAAAATCAAACAATTTATCAAAAATAAGAAATATAGTTCTGGCTGAATGTCATTAGAACTTGCGTTTCTTAACAAGTGGAATTTCTGAGCACATCTTTTGCCTTTGAGTTGTACCTTCAAACATAAAAAGCCTACAAGTCTATAATGGAAACAGATAAAACCTTTACTTTATTGTGTACTTTTACACAACAGACTGTGTAAAGGCACATTAATAACAAGCTACGTTTGTCATACGAACGCAATCATCTCAGGAGATGCTGCTTAAAATGGTTAATGTACAAAATAACAAAATTTAAATTAATTAAACTTGAAGAAAAATGCTTTTTTTTTTAACTTGTGTTAGTTTCTCTGTATTTTCTTTAAATAAAAAGTAACAATTTCAGAATTTTTGTAAAATGATTCATGTGAGCTCAGCTAACAGTATGAAGTAGAACAGATTGAACTCATAAATCCAGTGTATTTTCAGCCGTTATAAAAGTGAATATTACTGACATCTAAAACCACAACCACAGAGGAATCTATAAATGAAACCTAATCACTAACAAATAAAACAATCAATAACACTTTGTAACGTAATCAATCAAGAGTTCTGGCTCTATGAAAGTCTGCAACAGATGGGACAGTATCTTTAGTGTCTGATGTTTACACCACCACAACAAGCAGCAGCTCTCCACAAGAGGGTGAGCACATCTCCCCTCACACACACTCACACACACTTCGTCTTTGGTCAAACACTGAACAATACTGACAGCTGGGATCACAGCCCAAAGCCTGAGGATGTGAACAAGGAGAGGAGGGGGATGAGGAGTAAAAGGAGGAATGACGAAGGAGACGGAGGGGAGATAGTCAGGAGTCCCAGCTGCTGCTTGCACTGTCAGGTCTTGTGAGGGAGTGAAGCGGCTGAGGGAGGAGAGGAGGGAAGGAGCAAAGAGGGTCACAGGGAGAGAGAAAGGGAGGGCAAGTTTAGCTGGCAGCCCTGCTCTCTCTTTCACACCAAATCAGGCGCTCGTCTGAGCGTGAAATGTCTTTGTGTTCCAAAACATCATTATTGCCTCCTCAGACAGCAGCCGCGGGAATCCAAGCTCACAGATTCTCCACGAGGAAGGGAGGAGGGATGGGGGATGGGGGGGCAGGAGGCAACTCAGCAGGGGTGGGAGGAGTGCTGAAGGTCAAACCGACTTTTATCTCACCTAATTGACTAACCCACCCCACCCCCTGAGCTTCCACCTTCTTTTTCCCCTCCATCTATTCTCTGCCTCCACTCCAAATGAACGAAAGCAAAACAACCAAACAGTCTTTTAGCCCCAATGGCTGCCTGACGCACAATTTTCAGAGTTGGCGAGCATGCCAAAAAATGAGGCATAAACACACCCACACATCACACTCGAGCACACTAACATGTATACACACAGTTTCGATAAACAAGGCAGGCAGAAACACCCTCACTCAACCGTCCTACTCCTGCCTGCGTGTCGTTTTCTGTGTGTAGCAGAGACGCACGCTCTGCTACACACAGACTTACACAAAAACACATGCACACAGTTACACAAAAAGCACCCCTGACGAGAGTAAATGGAGGGGAAGTATTGGTGTAGGCAAGGGGAGCCCAGTTTGTCATGGGATGTTAGTGTGAGCTTGTGTGTACACATATTGTGTGTGTGTGTGTGTGTGTGTGTGTGTGTGTGTGTGTGTGTGTGTGTGCGTGTGTGTAGGTAGGGCACCACGCTTCATTACGCTCATTTAACTCACAAACGGGGTGAATGACAGGCTGGCGTGGGAGACGAGAGGAGCTGGAGGGAGAGTGGGGGGGTGTAGGGGCAACGCTGTGACCCCCCCCTTTTTTTTTTTTTACAAACACCAAAATCCTGCAATTAGGACTCAAAAAGCAACTGCCAAAACCACCTCTCACCCCATTACACAAAAAAACAGACACCCATCAGTCCACGCCAACTAACAAGCGCACCGCACATCTAACCCTCTGATCCCACCGCCCACTAAAACCACATAAACCCCCACCATCATTCCCACATTTCCCTTACACTCAAACTTCTGTGAGTCTGGGGTTGTGAGTGGGAATGATCTCCTTACAGTTAACGGTACACGCCAGAGTGACAATTCAATCCCAGCTTAAGAGTTCAAACATTTAGATCATCGCATTTATGACTACACGTCTTTGCTTCTAAAGAATATACGCTTGTGCTGACATTGTTTAAGCAAACTGAGTACTTTTAAATCAGACTAAGTACTCTGTGATACTTTTAGGATGTTTATAAAAATCAGTCCTAAGAATGCACCACTACAGATAAAAGAACAGCATTTTATATGCATGGCAAAAAAAATGGACATGCACTTAGAGAACAAGTGTACCATAGAAATGGGAAGAATACACACTGTAGGTGGAAGACCTGGCAGTCCACGTACCCCGATGACAGCATTTAGCTCTGCCATGGTCACCTGTTTGGCTCGCTCCACAGCCTGAACCACCTGCTGCTGGTGCTGTAAAACATACAGACAAAATGATGCTTGTCACTTCTTGTCAGAAAAATTAAGAGACATATCCTTAAAACGGTTTAAATAAATAAATAAAAAACAGTCTGCAGCTTCAAGTCAGTCACACACACTTACCTCCTGTGAGAGGAAGGGAATGACTTGTGCACAGATGGTGTTTAGTCTCTTGGCAATCTCAGTCTGATGACGGAAGAGAGACAGAGATAGAGATTCACATGTTAATAACATAATTGCATCTATTTACAAATGACAGCTGCTCAGTTACACCACTAAAGTAATACAAGAGCTCTCACACACACACACACACACACACACACCACACACACGATGCATAGACACACAAAAACCCTCATCATAAAACATCCACTATTCCCACAAATTCCATTTTTTATCTGTTTTGTATTTACTAAACGCTCAGTGCAAAAAGGTTTTCCACTCATCATTGTGATCTCATGTTTCTTTCTTCTCTTTATTTCTTTAGCTCACCCTCTGTCCTGTGTGCTCTTGTCCTTCTTCCCATCAGCACTTCAACATAATCTAATCACCTACTAACTTAGTTTGCACCCTCCTCTTCCGTATCCATGCCAACACATCCGTCTGCCCCCTACAACCCCGGAGGTGGCTACAATTGGCTGAAACCAGATACCCCCTCGGTAGCATCAAATCAGATAAAGGGTCTCACATTACATATCGTCCAATCAGACAGATAAAAACGTCCCGCGTGAAGAGAGAATCTGAGGAGCCATCAATGGCTCAACAGGACACGACTTCCACACAAAATAGAAAAACACAGAAGCAAAAGTTGCATGAAAACAACTCAAAGGGCCGTCTGTTGTTGAGGTGTGACGCTTAAAGGGGACCAAAGATTCAAAATTCACTTTTTAATTGTTTTTTTAACTCAACTTTGGTTATGTACTGTACTTCTTTAAAAAACAGTCCTAGGGCCAAAAAAAATGCACCCAGTGGTATATTTACTCTAAGTTTATTTATTTTTCAGTGATATAATTGTCTCGTTTTCAAATCCTGGCGCTTGTGATGTCACAAGCGCCAGGACAACCCACCCCAACTGAGTCCAGCCCCTCACCTAGCAACCCCTGGTGATGCTCCACCCACTTCAGTATAAAAGACGTCACGGTTGTTTTTCCTGAGTTCATCTCAGAGTTCGATGTTTCGTTGTTGTTAAAATGCAGTACCGCTAATAACTAATTATCTATCAGTAAAAACGAAAAAACTTAATTTACGGGCTCTTAAATCAACCGGACGACTGCTCACGGACCATATCCGGTCCGCGCCGGATGTGGTCCGTGAAAAAAGCGGTCCCCGCTAGAGAGAGCGTGTATAGCAGTTAGCAGCCAGTGTGTTACTCTGCAGCCTTATTGCTTGTTTTCGAAGAGTCAGACGAAGAGTTTTTAACATGGAGGGTGAACTTATGGATGTTTCTCAGCGGCCTACGCGACGCGTCAGCGCCTCATTTGCCCTGCCCAAAATGGCGTCTGCCTCTGGGTCTGACTCAGGGTCCCCTTTGGAGGGCGGAGTTAATGTAAACAGATTTTTGAAGGGCGTGGCCTTATCATAAACAGGTCGTTCAGAACAGAAGTGAGAAAAGGCACAACTAGAAAGGGGATATTTTATTATCTAAGAATTATTTTGTGCATTAAATTGAATGAACATGGTCTGGATAGCCCACAGACATACCATAAAAATTTATAGGACCAATATTTAGTCTCCTTTAAGAAGACTTGATCTAATTAGGATTTGACAAAAATGTGTGATGTGTTATTGAAAGGGAGGAAAGTCTGGTAAAAGGATGTATGTAGTCATTAAGCTAAATATTTTAAGATAACACAAAAAAAACATTTGTGGTGTTTCTTTGTTTTTCAAAGTGTCTTTGAATAAGAAATGGAAGTATTCAAAAAGCCACAAGTACCAAAGCATTTAAATAAATGTCATCAGTAACAAATTACTTAAACCATTTGCCACCTGAAATTTATTTTGATAAAGAAAACTGAACTAGTATTTGCTGAGATATTCCAAGCTCTTGGAAACCCACTTCTTAAACTATGAATTATTTAATAGTTTAAATGGATCTGACAATTCATAAAAAAAATTAAAAAATTAACAGCGAAGAAGAGATTTCCTCTTAAGCTGAAACATACTTGTCCTAATTGGAAAGCACTGACACACACACATACACCTGGCAGCTCACCAAACAGCCGACCCGGCCACGGTTCAGCCAATTATGTACTTGAGTGAGCTTAAACAAGAACGAGTGTATTCTCTACAAGTCTTGAACTAAACAAGTACAGTAAGTGCCTAATATTTTACAGAATAAAGCATATACTGTACCTAGAAGTAAATTAAAAGATCGTGTTTGACAAGATTACAAAATACTTTACTCGGAAGAATGTAAATAAAATGGACCGGTAGTTATATGAATATACTTATGAACTGCAAAGTAAAGTTGTGATTATGGCTACATGAAATGATGTTTAAGTACTGGGATGTGTCAAAATCACTTCTAGCCAGATGTACAATGTCGAGCAGGGCAATGATTTCAAATACCATCATAGAGTTAAACAAGCTGGAATGTCTTATTTTTCCATGACAAATCTAATAAAAGCAGTTTGAAAGAAAGTACAAAATAAATTCCTAATTAAATTTAGCTGTTGGTGGATAACATGCAAGTACAGAAAAAAGACGCACAGAAACACCAGTCAGTCAGTGACATTTGGCGAAAACAGCTCTGGTAAGTTGAGCTGCATTTTGTTTTGTAAAGGTAAATGTAGACCAGGTGACCAATAGATCACAATCTACTGGTTGATCGCAAAGACAATTTCAGTAGATTGCATGGCAAAATAGAGGTCAGATTTTTATTTATTTAAAAAAAAATTTAAAGACGTCAGCCCATCAGTACATCATTATGCAATTTGTCACTTGATTGACATACAGGTTAGCCAATCTGAGACTGGACCTTTTCTGATGCATAGGTCACCACACATGCGCAACCGCGCTAAAAACAAACAAGTTGCCTTGTAATCGCCTCCAGTTTATTTCTTCTAATCTAAACTCAAGAAAGTGTGTAAAATGAGTTGGGGAGCTGGACCAAGTAAAAAGCAAAAAACCTACCATTTCCATACGGAATGGGGGGGGGACTTTTTTTTTTTCACAATGTCATATTCGAAGTGCGTTTGCCTCATCTCCAAGTGTACCGCAGCGGCATTTTCGGACTATTCATAAAAACTATGACACAGACTTTCTTTCGAAAAGCTGAGAAAGAAAGAGATTAAACTAAAACCCCAGTTGTCCAGACAGCAGTCCTTTTTCTTACAGCTGACCACAAACTCTATGCATCATTCTGGATGCGTCACTTAATAATTAATCGTTAAGCACAAGAAGTCCTTTTAAGACGGAGATATGGTAAAAGAGGAATTTGTTGAAGCAGCTGACTCGTTCAGAGATTTTATAAACATACCAGAAATATTATCTTCCATCAAAAATCTCCAGGTATCAAAATATACGGTTATGGTTTTAAAGCCATTCCTACAGTCAGGGCTGCTCAAGTTCTCAGGTTATTTTTCAAACATGAAGTTATTCTTGTTGTTTGCAGTTCATTTGTGCAACGAATGCAAGTGTTTGTCCCCCCCAAAAAAAATTTTTAACAAACTTTTGGGTTTTGTCATTTATGTGGTGTCCACGGCGAGCTGGGACATATTCATTCATTCAACCTTCATTTATCCAGGTTAGTCTCATTGAATCACGAGGACTCATTTAAGACAGGCCTGTTTTAGACAAACAACATTTTAAATACAGACCATAAACTACTGTAAAATGCAATTAAAATAAAAGTACAAATAGTCCTCGAGTTACGACGGAGTTCCATTCCTACGCTCCGTCGTAACTCGAATTTCAACTCGAAACATACGTCCAAACTGCACCTTATACGTACAGTACTGTGGGCGGCCGTGGCGTAGTGGTAATGGCAGTCATCCCCCGATCGGAAGGTTGGTGGTTCGAATCCCGGTTCCCCACACCATGTGTCGTTGTGTCCTTGGGCAAGACACTTAACCCCGAGTTGCTCCCGGTAGGACTGGAAAGCACCTTGCATGGTAGTCTGCCGCTACCGGTGTATGAATGTGTGTAGCATTCAATGTGTGTAACGCTTTGAGATTTTCACTAATGAAAAGCGCGTTATAAATTGAATTCATTATTATTATTAGTAGTAGTCGTACAGTATTTTACCAAGCACTTAGCCTATCCTAACAGTACCCTACATAATTATCAAAAAACGCATACATTTCAGAGCCATAATGAAGGGGAAAAAAAGAGTTAATTTCCTACTCGGCCGTGGTGTAGTGGTAAATGGCAGTCGACCCCTGATCGGAAGGTTGGAGGTTCGAATCCCGCATCCGCCCACCATGTGCGTTGTGTCCCTGGGCAAGACACTTAACCCCGAGTTGCTCCCGGTAGGTCTGGATGGCGCCTTGCAAGGCAGGCTACCACTACCGGTGTATGAATGTCTGAATGAATGGGTGGATGGCTGGTATTGTAAAGCGCTTTGGGGCTCCTCACAGGGGGCTGGAAAGCGCTATATAAATAAGCTCCATTTACCATTTACTCTGGACTGCTGGTGAAGCCTTTCCTCCGTTCCTCCCTCCTCCGGATTCTGCATTCGTTTACGTTGTAAAACCACCGTCCATAAAACAGCTACTTTTTCACAGCTGCTGCCTGTCCAGCTTGCTCCAACAAGTTTTGTTTTTTGAATGTCCAGAGGACCAGACTTAGCTTTCTTAGAGAGTACAGGGCAAGCTGTAGCCTCCACAGCTACTGCAGCTAAACCGGAAACTAACGGAAACTGAGTAAATCGGCTTCAAAATATATAATTTTTTTTAAAGAAGATGCGTGTCGTAACCCCGAAATGTCGTAACTCGAGGCCGTCGTAAGTCGAGGACTACCTGTAGTGTTATAAAACAATAAATCAAGGTGTCATATAGAAAAGGTAAAATACTAAAAACAAGAATGTAAAACAAAGCATATTTAATATGCTTATAAATAAGTATATGAGTGCACACCTATTTCCCCAGCTCCCCGGGCGCTTTCTATGGCTGCCCACTGCACCACCTGGTGGTGGTTGGGTTAAATGCAGAGACGAATTTCGTCTTGTATGGGAAACATACACAGATGACAAAAATGTGACATTTTATATGTTTTGTATTTTTATAGTAGGTAGATCACTTAGACTTGGTCATTTTAAAAGTACCGTAGCTCGTATGCTGAAAAAAGTGTGTGCACCCCTGATGCAGACAAACCTGACAAATATTTTAATGATATGTTGATTATCCAAATTGCAAAAGTCCCACTGAAGATGCGATTTAGTTTTCTTGAATTAGATTTATTTAATAATTATTGACAGACATAAGATCAGACACCTTTTGTCTCAAAGTGGAGTAAAGGCGTCATCCTCTAACCAAGACAGCAGATATGAGCACTACGGTAAATCTTCTCTTCCAATCTGGAGAACACTGACAAGGTTGTACCTAGTTTCTGGCACAATATCCATTTTGTAAAGTGACAGTAACAGTAGCTGTGTTTCCATCCATTTTCATTTCGTATTTTGAGCTACCTCGCAAATATGTAAATACAAATTAATGCAGATCAGAAGTGTTTCCATCTACTGGCTTGAAGCGCTTCTACCAAGCCGCGCACAGCGTCATTACGTCAGACGTCAGCACTGCGCATGTCTACAGTAAACAGGAAGTAGCGGTTGAAAACTGAACCCGGCCACACATCTCGTCAAAATGGAGAGAATATTTCAGGTACGTGTTGCTATCGGGCGAGTTGTATTTATTCTGTCATGCCAACTAGTTTTAGCGATGTTACATGTTGTCCGGAGCGGAAACAGCTGAACGTCACGTGACGTGAATTTTCGCTACGTCAGAAATGAGTCGGAAAATGTGTTTCCATTTGTCGTTTAGCGCATCTCAAATCCCAAAAACCACCTCAAGCGAGCGTAAAAACTTTTTAGCGTAATTCAGGAAGTAACCTCGCAATTTGCCGTTTCCATTAAGCTTTTCTGCTGCGCTATTTCAAATTGCGCAGCTAGAAACCTTGATGGAAACACGGCTAGTGTTTCCATCTATTTTCAATTCGAATTTTGAGCAAATTTTTGAAAATTCGCAAAAATGTAGATAAAAATTAATGCGAATCAGAAGTGTTTCCATCAACTGGCTTGAAGCGAATCCACCAGGCCACGCAAAGCGGCATTACGTCAGACGTCAGCGTTACGCACGTCTACAGTAAACAGGAAGTAGCGGTTGAAAACAGGAACCGAACCACACATCTCGGCAAAATGGAGAGAATATTTCAGGAATGTGTTGCTATCGGGCAAGTTGTATTTATTCTGTCATGCCAACTAGTTTTAGCGATGTTACAGTGGAAACAGCTGATCAGTCACATGACGTGAATGTTCGCTACATCAGAACTGAGTCGGCAAATCTGTTTCCATCTCTCGTTTTGCGCATCAGCTCTGTTTCGAAAAACCTAAAAACCACCTCAAGCGAGCGCATCAACTTTTTTGCAAATTAGAGGAAGTTTATTTCGAATCGTGCCGTTTCCATTCACCTTTTCTGATGCGATACTTCAAAATGTGCATCAAGAAACCTTGATTCATTCAACCTTTATTTATACAGGCTAGCCTCGTTGAGCCACGGGGACTCATTTACAAGAGGGACCTGTTTCACTCACACCCAGGGTCAATTTAGAGTTCCCAATCAGCCTAACATGCATGTTTTTGGACACTGGGAGGAAACCGGAGCACCCGGAGAAAACCCACGCATGCACGGAGAGAACATGCAAACTCCTAGTAGTGGAAACACTGCTAGTAAAAAGTTTCAACCCTATTTGAATCATTAATGATTTTTGCTCAGTCACAAAGGAGATGTTTTTCTTGTATGACATGCCGAATCTGATACCCAAACATTATGTCACATGAAGTATTTTCTTTTTTAAATAAATGCTGTGACAACAACTGAATAATTCCAAACTTCCAACGTATCCAGCTAAGTCTGTAAAGAATTCAACACTATTTTTAACTTTACCATACACTGCAGCCTACATTATGTAAGCAGCTTTAACCTACAGATCTATTTCTCCATTATGAAGACTGGCATTTATTTTCTGGACCATACAACAAATTGTTTTGGTTGACCATTCAGTATATGTACTGCTTTCTCACACATTTTACTGAGGAATCTAAAACACAGTGCAGTTAGCTCAAGAGTTTCATATCCAAAGGTACAGCATCATCGCAACCAACTTATGCAAAAAGAGTTTTAACTAAAGATCTATTTCAGGCAGACTATACATGTTCATCTAGGGCTGGACGATATGGCCAAAATTTTTATCACGATATAGTTCTTAATTTCGGTCGATATCGATATAATTCGATATCGATATAAACAATATAAAAGCCTAAAAAAAACTATAAACTATACAAATAAATTGATGTTCACCTTGTATTTGTATTTAGCCTCCAAAAAGATGGAAATCACCATCAAATAAACATAAAATTCTCAACCCAATAATTCTGTCGGGTCATGGACAGTTTTTTATAGAAACGTTTCACCCTCCATCCAGTTTCCAGATGACCCAACTGAGAATTACAGGTATTGGATTTGGTACCTGGATTATTGAGCATGAACGTTCTCGGCATAAAATTCTCAACTGTGTCAATATTAATAGTTTTAACTTTAAACAAGAACTTTAAAATTTACAGCATTGAAATTCATAGTTAATTAAATAAAACTTTTGGGTATAGTTATTGATGAGAAGCTGACATGGAAATCTCATGGAAATTACTTAAGAATAAAAATAACAAAATCAATTACATTATTGTATAAAGTAAAATAGTTTTTGAATGACAAAGTTTTGAATATATTGTATAATGTAATGATTGTTCCATATTTAATCTGTTGTATTGAAGTTTGGGGAAAAGCATGCAAAACTATTACAAATCCTATTTTTATTTTACTAAAAAGAGCTGTAAGAATTATTATTAGGAAGTGCTATGGTCACCCAACAAATATATTATTTCATCAATTGAAATTATTAAAATGTTATGATTTGGTTGAACATAGTATTTTACAAGTCATGTATAAAACTAAAAAAAATATTACCCCCAAATATTCAATTACATTTTGTTTAAAAAGTTATTAAACCCTGAAGGGAATGTAAATGTTTGTAAAATCTTCATTTAGAACTAGTGTGAAGGAGCTGAGAAACAGGATTGTGTTGATTTGATATCATCATAAACATTTATAAAACTATTTATATATTTTAAAAGATGATTAAATCAAAGTTGTTGGGAAGGTGTGGTGCAGGTGAAGTGAAGGTTGTTTGTAGTTATTTTGTATTTTTTAAACAAGGGGCAGATATTATAACACTATTTTCGTCTTTCTGCACCTTTTCATTCAGTGTTTTTCTTTCTTTTTATTCTGATGAATCTGTTTTATTTTCAATAAAAAAAAAACATGCAGCACACTGCTGGGGCTATTTGTTTACGTCGTAGTTTCAGGGAAACGTTGGCTCAAACTTTATTCTTCATCTTCTGACTCATCATATTCTATCGAGTGGAAACTCTTCAGATTAAACAAGTTAGAATAGATGTTTCCACCGCTAGTTAGAACGACTCTGTCACGTTTTGAAAAATAAACACAAACCGAGTAAGACTCGCTGCAGATGAGACCTGCAGTAAAACCGAACTACGTCCACACCGACGAATTAGTCTTTCCTCTCATCAGTGATGTCGTCTCTTTCTCTTCGCTTGTGAAACTTTGTTCAGTCACATTCTGACGGTCATGAGCACTCGTTTGACTCGTTTTGAAGCGAAAACTTAACGCGCTTTGGAGACTAGCTTAGCTTTTAGCCTGCTACCGCTAACGCCTGCTGCTGGACTGAGCGCTGCGTAACAACGACGTCATCACGCACGTTTTGTGTCACAGCTTTTTCTGTCCGGGCGGGTTGTTGAAGCAGCCGCTCCAACCCGAACAGAAAGAGAAAAACGTCAGAAAAAGTTGTAAAATCCTATCGAAATATCGAAAATATGCTTAAACTTCATATCATCGTTATTGAATAAAAGTATATCGCGATATTTATCGTTATTGAATTATCGTCCAGCACTATGTTCATCCATTTGCAGGATCTTGTTGTAAGTCTATAATTAGCTTTGTAGAATAATTAAGGGATTATGCTGTCGGAGAATAGTTTGACCAGCTACTATAGGTTATCCCAGCTAATCTAATTTACCAGGCAAAGCCAGACATGCTCAAAAGTTGCAAAACTCAGTGAGGCTTCATCATAAACAGAGTTGGGAATGTCCCAATGAATTAAAAAGGAACAAATATACACCATGTGTTTCCTCCTGGATAAAACGGAATAAATCAACCCATGTGATGACTCTCCAATGAAGACCACAGAAAAATTGAGGATATGAAGAAAAGTTGTACCATGTTCTCAAAGGGAACCGGCTTCCCATTACATATATAATTGGAGCATTATTGCCACACAGCACCACCCCCTCACATCCAGCGCCCCTCATACATCCCCAGCAGGAGGTGGGTTGTTAGTCTGTATCCCCGTACCACCCGCCCACAGAAGCTTGTTGCTCTGACAACTGCAGCCCCAAGCTAATGACCTCCCCTGGAGCTTTAGTGTGTGTGAGCGTGTGTGTGTTTACATGTATGTGAACAATAGGAAGAGACGCATCTCCCTCACAATGAAAGAACAGCAGCTTCACATGGACATAAAATGAAAGAGAAGCCTAGTAAAAGAAGGGAGGGGGACGAAGATGGGGGTCTTGGTGAAACAAGGAAGGGAAAAAACCTAAACAGTAGCCGTGTTTCCATCAAGGTTTCTAGCTGCGCAATTTGAAATATCGCAGCAGAAAAGCTTAATGGAAACGGCAAATTGCGAGGTTACTTCCTGAATTACGCTAAAAAGTTTTTACGCTCGCTTGAGGTGGTTTTTGGGATTTGAGATGCGCTAAACGACAGATGGAAACACATTTTCCGACTCATTTCTGACGTAGCGAACATTCACGTCACGTGACGTTCAGCTGTTTCCGCTCCGGACAACATGTAACATCGCTAAAACTAGTTGGCATGACAGAATAAATACAACTCGCCCGATAGCAACACGTACCTGAAATATTCTCTCCATTTTGACGAGATGTGTGGCCGGGTTCTGTTTTCAACCGCTACTTCCTGTTTACTGTAGACATGCGCAGTGCTGACGTCTGACGTAATGACGCTGACGTCTGACGTAATGACGCTGACGTCTGACGTAATGACGCTGTGCGCGGCTTGGAAGAAGCGCTTCAAGCCAGTAGATGGAAACACTTCTGATCTGCATTAATTTGTATTTACATATTTGCGAGGTAGCTCAAATTTCGCAATTAAAATGGATGGAAACACAGTTATTGAGGAATTGTTGAGGGGAAAAGTAAAGAACTTTGGAGAATAAATAAGGAGAGAAAATGGCAAAAGGGGACAGAGAAACAGACGAATAGCAAAGGGAAGGAGTGTGAAAGAGAGAGGGAAGCATCCTCTGTTTTCAGTGAAGTAGCAGAACCAATCCACCTCCAATTTCCTCTGGTCTGACTGGTCGATAGCTGTGATAATTACTGATAAATGCTCTGAGCACTGCACTACTCCTGCGGGAAACGTGTGTTTGTGTGGGTAAAAAGAGGACCTTCAGTTAGAAATGTAAGAATGAATGTGTGCACTCATGCATCTGCATGTTGACCTTTTAGTGTTTGCACATACATTAGTGTGTATAAACTGTTCATGACCTCATTTGCATACAGTATTTACAGTTAAAGATAAATTCTGTAAGTATCCTTGCTATTTTGCATTTTAAGTTCACATCTGCTTTCACCTTCCAGCTTCTAAAAAGGGGAACAACACTGTATCTCTTCGGTTGGCCTCACGTTGATCGATTCCCCTGCCCTCCCCCGGCCCTGCCCATCTAATGTAATAAAGCAGGCCGCTCCCCTAGACAGCACCAATCAATCTACAGAGCCATTCACTCTGCCTCTGGGCTCAGCCGGCCGGCCCTAACTGGGGAAATGGAGACAGAGCCACATCGATCACAAATAAACACGCATCCTCTCTCTCTCACACACACACACACACACACTAGAACGTGCACACACAAACAAATTAACACACAAACACAATTGTGCACACATGCAGAAGTGCACATCAACAGGCACATGCACTAAATGCATCAAATGCCCACCATGAGGAAGTGAGAGAGAAAGAGGGGAGATAAACAAGAAGATGTAGAGAGCAGGCAGATGAGAAGCCATACCTGTTTGTGCATTTCTATGTTGAGGCCGTATGACATCTCATAATACTGAGGAGGACAGAGTGAGAGTGTTAGCTCAGTGGGAAAAACATGTATTTTTAAAACAATATAAATATGAAACTTTAAAGATGACTGCTTCACAGTGGTCCTTTGTATCACAACACACACAAAAAGAAGTCGGACTGCTTGTTTAAAGAGCATCTTGCAAATTTGACGGCAATGCAGAGGCAAAGAGATTATTCAAAAAAAAAAAAGTTTTGAAAAATACTCTACTTTGTTTGCTTGTATCTATGAAGCAAAAACTCCAAAGAGCAACGTCTTGTTTTCACATTGCTTCACATAAAAGCACGTGGAACTCTGAGGTTTAGATTGAACGTTTTAGCAACATGGTTTTGTTTTGTGCACACAGTCCTGTAAGATGTTGTAAGTTGTGTGTAGTTCCAGTTTCTGGTTTGTTTTGGTGTATTTTTGCTATATTTTCCTCGAATTAGGAGTTTTTAGGGTCATTTTGATCAAGTTTAATAAATCGTATAAACAGCACCGTCTGCCCCCCTATGAAGGTTGTGACACGTAATTAATAAATGTTTATCATTATCAGTTCACTGTGGCAAGGGAAGACACCAAGACATAATCACTCACCAACCCACTGCCCCACACCTCCTTGTGACTTTTGTATCTAAAATTATCATCGTTTAAAATGTATACACAAAAGGTGATGCGTAGGCATGCACTAATGCGTCTGGAGCTTCATCACTTGTCCAACATGTCCAACTTGCACACACGACCAAACTACTGCTCAAAAAGAATACATCGCATGTCCCCAAAAGTCACCACTAGTGCCTCAGACTTTACAAGACTACTGATTTTTTTTATGTTTTTAAATGTACTATTTATGCATCTGATTACTTTCATCCAACTAATGAGATATTTCTTACATTGCATATTTTAAAATTTTACAACTTAGAACTCAGAACAGCACTGATTATGTACAAAGCCTACAATAAACTCCTTCCAAGCTGTATACAAAAGTGGTTCAAAATTAAAGAGAAAAACTATGATTTACGAGAGAAGGTTTTATTTGAAAAACCAAAGGTTAGGACAAATATTAAAAACAACTGTCCTTCAGCTAGAGGGATTCAGGTGTGGAATAGTTGTAGTAAGGAGTTTCAACTGTGTTTTTCAATCTTTAAATTTAAAAAAACATATAAAAATCATTTACTAAACAAATATAATAGGACTGAGTGTTTTTTTTTCCTGCTTTTCCTATTTTGTGTTCTGTATTTTTATGAGCTTGTTTAGCTGGAATTCGTTGATATGTTTGAAAAAACAAATATGCAGGATAATATTCTATACAGTATTTTGATTTTGATGTATAACAAAGTGAAGGTGTAAAAAGCTTGTGGTTTTGGCTACAATTTTTTTTGGTCCACAATTTGTGTATCTTTTGGGTTGTTCATTATTTTTACGATTCTGGTTTGGTTCAGAATCTGTGTGCGAGTTTGGGGACAGGACTAGATAAGCCATTGCTTTTTCCTGTTCCCTTTTTGAACATTTTGCTTTGTTTCCAGAATATTTTGGTGGAAATATTTACATTTGTATTTGTTTATGGTATTGTTTAAAAATGTTGACTGTTCAAAATAAAATAAAATCTAACTAACTATTATTCAAACATTAAATTTATTGCTGTAATTAAAAGCCTCAGCCTAAAATAAAGCCATAAAGCCTCACAAACATAAAACATCCAACTAAGACCCGAAATGTAGGAGAAATGCTGCAATGTAACACGTTTTAGTACTGTATAGGAAAATATCATTTTTGCACAATTTAAGCAGGTGTTACATTCACCCAGTTCTGTTTAAATACAACTTCCTTTTATTTCACATTAAGTGTTCAGATGATTCTCTTATCAGTCTGTGAAAATATCACTAACATCTGGTGATGGAACAAAATGATCTTCCTCAAGAACATTAAAGTGGCCTTGCTGAAGAATGTCACGTTGGAACATTGTCTTACCATGACATAGTGTCTCTGCATCTCCGTTTTTTCGCTGGCCAGCTTCTCGCACTCTAGTTTGAGGCTGTTAAGAAATAAAATGAGAAAAAAAAATCCAAATTCTTAACATTAGGTACAAGTTGTTTTTCCCCTTGCTGTTCTAAATGTATCCCTCATTAAATACCGGTAAATGATGAACGTTTAAAACAACCTTGTCCATTACTTATTAAATAACCCACAAACACAAATAAAAATACAGTACATACTCTTGCAAATTTATTAAAATAAAAAAATTAAAAAAGTTGTCTGCATGAGATGTACTTCAACCCAACTCCACCAGGATCTGAATTTAATAATATGCAATTTTTAACTGTAGTTTTTAACTGTTGTGGACAACACTGACTGAAAATGCAAACAAATAAAAGTACCGTGTGCACAGAGTAAAATAACTACACAACAACAGTTTTGGCCTCATACGCAACTACACAGACACAGGGGAAAATAAGTGATA
>JBBPBX010002631.1:39541-50800 GCA_038048925.1 Garcialebias charrua
TGTTAGTTTTTTTTCTTCATTATTTCATTATGTGTGCATGTTTGTCAAATTCTGCTTTTTTTCCCCCATTTAGGTTTGAATTTAGATAAATGGTTTATTAGTCACTGCATTTGAAAATAGTTCAAAAAGTTGTTTTTCTTCTTCATGTGATTCAATTATTATCAGAAAAACGTTGTCCAAATGAGCAAACATTGGTATTTTTTTTGTATCAAACGTTTAATTTTGTCAGCACAACTAATAGTTGTGACAATTTAAAAAGCCATTGAGAATTGAGAAAGGGAGCATTTACTTTTACACAGCAAGTCTTAATTGTCGTAAAAAGGATAAAGTCATCAGATATTTATTTTAACATTTAAAAATATCTAAACAAAATAATCACTTGTTTTAAAAGCTAAATTGAAACATCCACTTTTAAATCCTCACATGTGAAGCTGAAATTCAAATGGCTCGCACAATTAAAATAAAAAGCACGAACGAAGAAAAGCAGTTTGTTGTATTTGAAATAAAATATCAGCACGCCTCAACCCAGCAAATCCAATTCACTTGACTTGTTTCTGTCATCAGATTGCACTGTTTTCATGATCTTTGGTGCTTTTCCACTTGCTGTGAGAAAACAAACCAAACAGAAGAAAATGCATTAAAATGTTCACAATGCAAAAAAGTTTCAGATGATTTATTCCAGGGCTTCCTGTGACACTTTGCGAGATGCATTACTGGGTTGAAAACACAACCCCGTGTCCTGGCGGCTCTTTTGCAGCAGCACTGTGGGAGGGTAATATTCAGTACTTTGGCTTACATTAACCACACACCAAGCTAACTTTTCTCCCCCCTTGCTTTGTCTCAGTGGAGTGAAGCCCAAGTTTGGATTTCAGACTTCCCCTTTATCTCTCTTACATCAATTTCCATGCAGGCACTAAGCGTTGCCAGACAGCGAGCAGGAGTCCTGTTAAGTTCGAGGAAACATGAAGGAGTGGGGATGGGGAGGATGAGGGGGGAGGGGGGGACTGTCCTGTTTGTGACCAGACCTGCTCATTGTTCCGTGGTGCTGGACTGCCCCCTGCTGTTCAGCTGCAGAACAGAACAATCATCTTGTAGGACATGGTAAAATAAGGTGTAGGACATGGTAAAATAAGGTTCCTATAAGAACAATCATCTTGTAGGACATGGTAAAATAAGGTTCCTATAAGAACAATCATCTTGTAGGACATGGTAAAATAAGGTTCCTATAAGAACAATCATTGTGTAGGACATGGTAAAATAAGGTTCCTATAAGAACAATCATCGTGTAGGACATGGTAAAATAAGGTTCCTATAAGAACAATCATCTTGTAGGACATGGTAAAATAAGGTTCCTATAAGAACAATCATCTTGTAGGACATGGTAAAATAAGGTTCCTATAAGAATAATCATCTTGTAGGACATGGTATAATAAGGTTCCTATAAGAACAATCATCTTGTAGGACATGGTAAAACAAGGTTCCTATAAGAACAATCATCTTGTAGGACATGGTAAAATAAGGTTCATATAAGAACAATCGTCTTGTAGGACATGGTAAAATAAGGTAAGAACAATCGTCTTGTAGGACATGGTAAAATAAGGTTCCTATAAGAACAATCATCTTGTAGGACATGGTAAAATAAGGTTCCTATAAGAATAATCATCTTGTAGGACATGGTATAATAAGGTTCCTATAAGAACAATCATCTTGTAGGACATGGTAAAACAAGGTTCCTATAAGAACAATCATCTTGTAGGACATGGTAAAATAAGGTTCATATAAGAACAATCGTCTTGTAGGACATGGTAAAATAAGGTAAGAACAATCATCTTGTAGGACATGGTAAAATAAGGTTCCTATAAGAACAATCGTCTTGTAGGACATGGTAAAATAAGGTTCCTATAAGAACAATCATCTTGTAGGACATGGTAAAATAAGGTTCCTATAAGAACAATCATCTTGTAGGACATGGTAAAATAAGGTTCCTATAAGAACAATCATCTTGTAGGACATGGTAAAATAAGGTTCCTATAAGAACAATCATCTTGTAGGACATGGTAAAATAAGGTTCCTATAAGAACAATCATCTTGTAGGACATGGTAAAATAAGGTTCCTATAAGAACAATCATCTTGTAGGACATGGTAAAATAAGGTTCCTATAAGAACAATCATCTTGTAGGACATGGTAAAACAAGGTTCCTATAAGAACAATCATCTTGTAGGACATGGTAAAATAAGGTTCATATAAGAACAATCGTCTTGTAGGACATGGTAAAATAAGGTAAGAACAATCATCTTGTAGGACATGGTAAAATAAGGTTCCTATAAGAACAATCGTCTTGTAGGACATGGTAAAATAAGGTTCCTATAAGAACAATCATCTTGTAGGACATGGTAAAATAAGGTTCCTATAAGAACAATCATCTTGTAGGACATGGTAAAATAAGGTTCCTATAAGAACAATCATCTTGTAGGACATGGTAAAATAAGGTTCCTATAAGAACAATCATCTTGTAGGACATGGTAAAATAAGGTTCCTATAAGAACAATCATCTTGTAGGACATGGTAAAATAAGGTTCCTATAAGAACAATCATCTTGTAGGACATGGTAAAATAAGGTTCCTATAAGAACAATCATCTTGTAGGACATGGTAAAATAAGGTTCCTATAAGAACAATCATTGTGTAGGACATGGTAAAATAAGGTTCCTATAAAAACAATAATCTTGTAGGACATGGTAAAATAAGGTTCCTATAAGAACAACCATCTTGTAGGACATGGTAAAATAAGGTTCCTATAAGAACAATGGCCCTCATTCACGAAACGTTCGTACGCACAGATTTGTTCTTAAACTGTGCGTACGAGTGATTTAGGATCATTTGTGGCATTCAACAATGTTTTCGTATCCTACGATTTTTTTCAGATACGAACAAAATTTACGAGTGGTCCGGACCTGTCGTATAATTTAGGAGCGTCAGTCTGCTGTCATCCAGACGGATCTTCTCCACGAATAACTTCATATTTCGTTATTTAGAAAATATTTTGGGTTTAAAAAAATCACGCACCATAATTATTCTTGACAATAGGTTATTCTGTTTGAATTAGAATTATAATTTTAAGTTTAATTTGTCTGGTGTGTCGCGCAGGCTTCAGTGAGTCGTGCGCTCCCCTTGGTCATCAAAGCCGCTCCTCATATTAACACCCAGGTACATAAAATTCCCATACACCGCCGCAGAACAAGTACGAATTAAGACTGATCTTGTGCCAAACACCATCGGAGCAATAGATTATTATATCTGATTCGAAATATAACCTGCAGAATGTGGTTGCGCGCTGACCAGGAGGTGCGCGCATGACCCATTTGTGCTGCAAAACATGTTGGCACGCGTCTTGCAGCGTGGCATTTATTGTCCATCCATCTCGCAGACTATTCCTTGATCTCCTCCTGTCCGTGCTGCGGCGAGATGTTTGTTTGAAGCCATTTTCAGATCAAACCATTTATTCTTGATTTCTGATACTGTACGACCCACGGGACACACAACATATGCACTACAATATTAATATGAAGTTAACTGTAGTTTCGAGACATTTTAAAATGCTTCTGTTCAAAAACACATCCGACACTTGCGGGGGGGGGGGGGTAGCGGTGCGCCACGGCTCTTCTGAATAAGTGAAACTATAATGTAACACAGTACACTAAAATTAAAGATATTTGACCATCCGACACTTGCGGGGGGGTGGGGGGTAGCCACAGCGCCACTGAGAGCAGATCTCCGAACGCGTGAAGTTCCTCATTTTACTTCTTGAGTTTGAATGAATGGACACTTCCTGCTGTCAGAAGGCAGGAAACGTGGCCTTATACAGGTATTCCCCGATTTACGAGCGAGATCCGTCACAAGGGGGCGCTCGTAAACCGGAAATCTCGTAATTTGGAACGGCCGCCATTGCTCTCGTAAACCCGGAAGTCCGCTCGTAAATTTCGCCAGCGCACCTAAAAACACTCTATTTTCATCTATAAACTACTTTTGAGTGCATAAAAATGATCGGAAACGTGTGTTTATATGCTTAACTTGCTAACTGTAGTGAAAAAACACATGAAAACTCAGTATTTTTTTCGTTTTTTCCAAAAATTCGCAACCCGGAAGTCCGCTCGTAAATTTCGCCAGCGCACCTAAAAACACTCTATTTTCATCTAAAAACTACTTTTGAGTGCATAAAAATGATCGGAAACGTGTGTTTATATGCTTAACTTGCTAACTGTAGTGGAAAAACACATGAAAACTCAGTATTTTTTTCGTTTTTTCCAAAAATTCGCAACCCGGAAGTCCGCTCGGAAGTCCGCTCGTAAATTTCGCCAGCGCACCTAAAAACACTCTATTTTCATCTAAAAACTACTTTTGAGTGCATAAAAATGATCGGAAACGTGTGTTTATATGCTTAACTAGCTAACTGAAGTGAAAAAACACATGAAAACTCGGTATTTTTTTCGTTTTTTCCAAAAATGTGCAGCTCGTAAGTCTGGGACCTCGCAGATCAGAGCGCTCGTAAATCGGGGACTACCTGTATGGTGTTTTGAGGGGTGGGAATTATGTAAATAACCCCTCGGCGTGCACGCGCAGCTGTTTAGAACAGGTGGGATTCATCATATTTACACAACCCATTTACACACGTTTACTCAGGATAGAAGACTTTGTTGAATCTGACGTGGCATGTTCGTACGAACGCTTCGTACGAACAAAAGTAGGAGAAATTTAGGATAAAAATACGAACATTTTCGTGAATGAGGGCCAATCATCTTGTAGGGCATGGTAAAATAAGGTTCCTATAAGAACAATCATCTTGTAGGACATTGTAAAATAAGGTTCCTATAAGAACAATCATCTTGTAGGACATGGTAAAATAAGGTTCCTATAAGAACAATCATCTTGTAGGACATGGTAAAATAAGGTTCCTATAAGAACAATCATCGTGTAGGACATGGTAAAATAAGGTTCCTATAAGAACAATCATCTTGTAGGACATGGTAAAATAAGGTTCCTATAAGAACAATCATCTTGTAGGACATGGTAAAATAAGGTTCCTATAAGAACAATCATCTTGTAGGACATGGTAAAATAAGGTTCCTATAAGAACAATCATCTTGTAGGACATGGTAAAATAAGGTTCCTATAAGAACAATCATCTTGTAGGACATGGTAAAATAAGGTTCCTATAAGAACAATCATCTTGTAGGACATGGTAAAATAAGGTTCCTATAAGAACAATCATCTTGTAGGACATGGTAAAATAAGGTTCCTATAAGAACAATCATCTTGTAGGACATGGTAAAATAAGGTTCCTATAAGAACAATCATCTTGTAGGACATGGTAAAATAAGGTTCCTATAAGAACAATCATCTTGTAGGACATGGTAAAATAAGGTTCCTATAAGAACAATCATCTTGTAGGACATGGTAAAATAAGGTTCCTATAAGAACAATCATCTTGTAGGACATGGTAAAATAAGGTTCCTATAAGAACAATCATCTTGTAGGACATGGTAAAATAAGGTTCCTATAAGAACAATCATCTTGTAGGACATGGTAAAATAAGGTTCCTATAAGAACAATCATCTTGTAGGACATGGTAAAATAAGGTTCCTATAAGAACAATCATCTTGTAGGACATGGTAAAATAAGGTTCCTATAAGAACAATCATCTTGTAGGACATGGTAAAATAAGGTTCCTATAAGAACAATCATCTTGTAGGACATGGTAAAATAAGGTTCCTATAAGAACAATCATCTTGTAGGACATGGTAAAATAAGGTTCCTATAAGAACAAGCAGTGAGGATCCTGCACGAAAAGGGCCTCGTTTCCTGCCGAGTGTCTCCGGTGATTAAACCCCGACTTGGTATTCTCTGTTAGTCATGCCGTCACATTTCAACTAACACCCGTTTTTGTAAACGAAGAGAGCGGTGAAATGTGAAAGTATATCTTTCAAAGCCGTCCCTTGCTGTGGGCAAAGACACACTCGCGACTTTAAAACTTTTAAAAAAGTTAGAGGGGTTCTTTGAAGGGAAGTCAAAGGAGCAATTTAAAGAGACCCGGAGTGGTGTGCTATGGCGTCTCGGTGCTGTGTGTGTATCAAACTGTCAGCCAGACATGTACAAACACACACACACATTCGTATACGCACTCGAACGGCTGCTTCTGTACCCGTCTTTGCTGGTTTTTTACCTTCTTTTTTTTTTTTTTCCAGCAGGGTGAATTTTTATCTAAATGCAAAGCAGGTGATAGGTGCTCCAGTTTCCTCCAGAAGCAGCTCCCTTGTCTGGGCTCTCTTCCTGATAAGAGTCCTACTTTGCCTGACATAAAAGAGCCCGGTATCATTTCCCCTGCCTCCCCAACAACCCCCAGCTCGCTGCCCTCGCCCTTCCTTGAGCTTCACAAAGCCGCCTCTATTTGCTCCCAATTCGAGGCCCAATTGCAGATAAAGTTACAGCAAATTTGTTTGGAGGAAGAGCTGCTGAGGCCTGCGCTCCCTGGGGCAATAACAGCCTTGTCTTGCAGGGGCCGTAGGGAGAGCTGGCAGCAGCAGGAGAACAGAACCCAACACCGCTCAGCCCGACAATGGCCTCAACTTTCTGCCAGGCTAGAAAAAGGTGTGTGTGTGAGGGTAAAGAAGGACAGGAATGGATGGATGAAGGAAAGGATACTCAGCTTGCAGGTGTGGAGAGCGGAAGCAGACGCTTAACCCCGAGACAAGCAATGGAGACCCACACACACAGACACCACCCATCATGCAGGACAGGAGGTAACTTCAGTACTGTCCATTGTGCCAACGCCTCAGGCAAAGCTGCCACGATGGCTCATTCACTGTCGGGATGGGTGGGTGGCAGCAGTGTGGGTGTGAGAGAGAGACAGAGTGAAAGGTTGGATGTGACACTATGCAATATCTCTCTTTCTCACACATGCACACAAAACACACGCGATATACACACTAATCACAGCTGGCACTAATGGGCGATGTGTACGTGCGGCTGGCATTTCAGGATTTGGGCAGAAGGCGAGTAAGAGACCATGAAGCAACATTTGAGCGTTTTCTTTGCGGAGGGAGTGTTGCGCTGTGACATGTGACAGCTGAGTTTTGTGCAAATCCTCCAAAATATATATTTAAAAAGCCTAAATCCACCCCCTCGGGCTTGCTTAACTCTTCTAAAGTGCACGCGTTTGTACGTTTCGAGGTTAAATTGCACGTTTATTACAACAACAAAAAAAAGGCGCCGCGTTGGAAAGTTTGGTGCAACATCTGTCTGCAAAGACAGAGCCAGACAGAAACAGACATGTGCACAGACACACACAGACCGATAATCACGCACAGCAGTGCACCTTCATGAATGCACCACCTTGGCCAGATGGCCCACCATAAAAACCCACTTAAAGAGATGAGTGAAGTGATTAAGAGGCCTCTCAAAGTAAGGGAGAAATGAGATGAAGAAATGGAAGAGGAGGGAGGGAATACCTGCGTGGGGGAGAGGCCCTAAATACTCCGATGCTTTTAGCTAAGTGCACGCTGCTACGTTAGCAGACTCCCAAAAGAATAGGGGTGGAGTTGAGGAGGAGGAGGAGAAGGAGGAGAGGTGGGGGGGAGGTACAATGACACCTAAATTTCACAATTTCTATAAACTATAAAACACTTTGTCCTTGGCCTAGATATGCTCTTTGTTATCATCTGAGTTCTCTGAATGAGCGCGCACAATAAGGATACGAACAGTCTGTGCTGTTAATCAGAAACACACCTTGCATTTAAAACCATGCCAGCCTGAAAGCTGAAAAGCTCAATGTGTGTGTGTGTGTGTGTCCTTGTTTATGCTACTTTGTAACGCCCATTTTTCATATTTATACTACATTGTGAGGACCAACTGCTCCTTATGGGGCCCAAAGCCCGGGCCCCATAAGAAGAAGTCCCGTTGGTGGGTTAGGGGTTAGGTTTAGGACTAAGGTGTGAATTGAGGATGTGTTAAGTTTAGGGTAAGGTATGCATTGGTAATGGTTAGGTTTAGGGTAAAGGTCAGGGTTAGGCTATAGAAATGAATGAAAAATGAATGGAAGTCAATGCAATGGCCCCACAAAGATAGAAAAACAAACCTGTGTGTGTGTGTGTGTGTGTGTGTGTGTGTGTGTGTGTGTGTGTGTGTGTGTGTGTGTGTGTGTGTGTGTGTGTGTGTGTGTGTGTATTGACAAGAAGCGATTGTGATTTCCAAGGCTGAAACCAACCAAACATTCACCAAGTAAATTATTGTAGTTTTAAGTGAACTCCATTTTTGTGAATTCCCAGATGTTTTTTTCTTTCTTTCTTTTCCTTTGTCTGAACTATTTCATCTATTTCTAAAATGAGTCATAATAAATCCAGGGAGAAAACGCAAATGTGCACTCCAGGCTCTCTCTCTCTCACTCGTTCCCTCTTTCTCTCACACACACAAAATGGAAAATGTTATCAGATCAATATCATGTCTCATCTGACCCACGTCTAGTGATGACAATGTGACCTGCTGTACAAACACATGCATCCAGCCTCTGCGAAGATTAAACTGGTATCAGACAGCCAAACGCTGCTAATGTCCGCCGTGGAGACACTTAGTGCTCTCGTGGTAGAGGGCCGGGGCAGGGTCCACCTGTCCTGTAGCTACTTAAGTCGGGGACACTAAAACAGACAGGATTAAGTGTTTGCTCTGTCATCTTTAGAGTTGGAACATGAATGCAATCACTTGCAGTCCTGCAGGAGAACCTTTTTACTGAGAGCTCAAACATCTCACCTTTGAAAATCAGACTCAGGTGACAGGCAAGAGCAGAACAGATGGGTAAGAGGACATTGAGTAAGGAAGAGAGACAATGCCATTTTTACTGTACACATTAAATGTATTATAGTTGGAATATATAATATTTGGACATCTGAGGATCCTGCAAAATAATTAAGCTGCATAACTACCCTTTAAACACAATCAGAGAGTTCACTGTTCCATAGGGAACTTTTGTGGAACAGTGGATGCAGACCTCTCTTACATATTTTGGAACTGCCCTAAAAAAACTTCAATTTTGGAAAACTGTACACAAAACTGTAAAGAAGATACTGGGATATTCCTATGAGCAGCACAGTTCTACTATACCTTTGCAATTTTAAAAATATCATAGAAAAAGTAAGAGTAAGTGATAGGTATCTGATCAAGATAATGTTAATAGCTAGCAAGAAAGTTATTAGGTGGAAATGGGGAAAGGTGGACCCCCATTGTCACGAACAACGGATTGGGATAATAGAAGAAATCTATACGTACAATGGAAAAATTGACATATCGCCCAAACTGCAGCAAACCAAATGGAAGAAAAATGGGAGAAATGGACACTATCCAAAACCAAAGGCCGAGACAAAAAATAGAGAAAGAACTTGACAAGCTGAATAAGACAAAAGGACTATTAGATTAGCACCCAAGCAAAAGTTGTTTTTATTTGATTTGACTTGATTTCTAAGTTTTTGTATGTAGTGTTAAATGTGAGTTGTTCATGTACATGTTATATGTAAATAAATGTGGAAAATGACAAGTTAAATGAATTAAAAAAAAACAATCAGAAAATAAAAGTCAAAACAGACTTGCTTGGAAAAGCATTTACTTTTTTTGTAACTAAACATATTCATGCCAACTGAATGCAGTGGTTTTGTAAACATCAGAGTTCATGCTCAATAATCCATGCAGGTAAAAAAAATCCAACAAGCTCCAGTCAGGTCATCTGGACGATTAATTTTTTTTGTTGAGATGTTTCGTCCTTCATCCAAAGGACTTCATCAATCCAAGGAGCCACAAACAAACTCAGTCCCACAAGCAGCACACTCCCGTAGTGAACCAACCACTTTGCGGGTGATAAGATGTTTTCTGGGGCCTGCCCTCTCCCCTGTCAACTCCTCTGAGGCAGCCATAGCATGAGAAGAGGGCTGCTTGTGCTGAGTTTGTTTGTGGCTCCTCGGATTGATGAAGTCCTTTGGATGAAGGACGAAACGTCTCAACAAAAAAAGAAACTGTCCAGAGGACCTGATTGTTGGATAGGGGTTTTGTGTTTTTCAGATGCGTTTTTGATTGGCTATTTTCTCAAGTTAAACATTTGAAGCCAAACACAACCTCTGAGAACATGTCGGCGTGTGTGTTCAGTGTAAAAACTGTGATCACAAGTTGCTCCATCACGTACCACGAAAGCACAGATGCTCCTCTGCGGAGAGTCCCATTCGAAGCAGCTGTTAATGTAGCAGCCCACGTTGATCAGGAACATGATGCAGCGTCTAACTCGGTTGAAGTTGTGTAAAAGCAGCTGGAAGGAGAAAAAAAGAGATTTGTTTGTACAAATGAAGTTTTAACCTCTAAAATGAGCTATAACAAAGAAAACAGCATTCGATTATTTACAATCCATCCATTATCTTTACTTGTTTCTATGACTATTTTTGCATACACTTTATAAATAGGCTTACTGGTAGGACCAAGAACCCTGCTGGACTGACAAATGTCACTAAAACAGACTCTGAGCAATCGGTTTTAACAAGCTTTCTGTAAAAAAATATATATTAAAAAAAAAAGACTGGGGAAAGAATTTAACCTTCAGCCTAATATTTTTTGATAAAAATTAAAATGTTTATACAATAAAACATTTTCTATCAGATGACTGGTTGGTCTGAACCTGTCGTCCATTTCATTATAAAATACAACTTCAAATTGATGGCACAGGATTTGCAGCTTTCACCTCACTTGGGCTTTCCAGTTACAACATTACAGCACTCCTTGAGGATGCCAGTGTGTGTTTTTGTGTGTGTGTCAATATGTCATTTTTCCTATACTGTAGTTATTTGTTAAAAAAAATGCTTATTGTGTATCCTTTAATAAATTTTTAGATGCATCACCTAAAGATTCCTTTATTAATAACGATCTCTGAGACAAATTCTACTCTCTTTAGATTCTTGTGACATTTAACCAGACAAGAGAGAACTGCTGCCATCAGGCAGTGGTGGCTGGTCAATAGAGGCACTAGGGTGCAGCCCCACCACTCACACCACTCACCATCTCACCATATTACCTTGAAGACATAAAACAATTAAATAAAAATGAAATAATAAAATGAAAATATTCCAAAATATATGTGTACATATACAGGTACTCCCCGACTTACGAGCGCATCGACTTACGAGGTTCCGGACTTACGAGCTGGCTGACGAACAGTAAAGTTGTACAGAACATAC
>JBBPBX010002631.1:53229-63515 GCA_038048925.1 Garcialebias charrua
TGATTTCAGAGAAATTTAAAGCAGAAATTTGTCCCAGGTGCATGAACAAAAACAACAATACGTGTGCCCTGAGTGTGGGAAGACGCTCAGCTCCAAAGCTACTTTGTTGATGCACGAGAGGACGCACACGGGCATCAAGCCCTACGAGTGCACCAAGTGTCAGGCCAGATTCACCCAGAAGTCTGCCCTCAATATGCATCAAAGGTAAACTTTTCTTTGTCGCTTGAACCTGCTGCATTGTCACAATACAAGTTGAACATTTCTTCTTATGCCTTTTTCTTAAGCCTTAATAAAACAAGATGTGGTAGTATTGTGAGGGGAAAGGTTAAGGGTTTTGTTATCGTAATTGTTTTGCCCCTTGGAGATGGGAATGCATGATATATATGGTACATGGTAGAAACAGACATTTAGCCTATGATAGAGATTAGGGATGTAACGGTACACCTGTGTGTACCGTTCCGGTACGGCACGTTCGGTTCGGTCCACCTGCGTACCGTTTCCGGTACGTCACGTTCGGTTCGGTCCACCTGCGTACCGTTTCGGTTATTTTTTTGCTCATTAAATTTCATAACGGGAGAATATATGCGCAACGGAACTAAAATTCCTAGGCGTGTTTCAGCACGGTGCTATTATGTTGCAGCACGCTCAGCATTTAGCATGCTTGCATCTCGTTGCGGTCTCCTGTTTGGGAATGTTATAAGAGATAAGATAAGAGATAAGAGATTTATTTATTAACATTGCACCAGTTAATTAATACAACGTGATTATGTATACACAGTCGTCCAGAAGAGGGAGAGTATGCAAAGCTGCAGCATTTCCAAACACATGACATGTTCTTCTGCGCGGCCGCACTCATCCGTCTCCGGATGAAGGTCAAACAGATATGGAAAAAGGAAAAACACAATAGGTATCATTTGTGATATTCAAAAAAAGAATCTATCAAAGATTGCCTTAAGACACTCTATGATAAAGTCCCAAAAACTCTATCAGCAATAAGCACAACCAGACAAGACATTGTTGCAGATTTGACGACATGCAAGGAGATCAAAAGAGTCTGTGAGCAGCACTCAGATAACACAGTTCAGCAGTTGTTAAGCTTGGCGCCTCCGAGCGCACTCCCAGAGACCTCTGGGGAGGGAGGGGGGGGGGGGTCAGCAATGTCTCTCAGCTTCACTCCAGGAGAATAGTTTCCAGCAGACAGCCTTCTTCTTTTTCCAAGGTCGTGCAGAAACTAGATTAGATAGTTATTGTTTATCTTCAATCCAGGCCACAGTGTTCTTTTTGACTGCAGCCTTCCAAAGTCCAGGTGCTGTTCAGGTCCAAAATCGCCGAATCATATGAGGTTCCGAAGCTACGAACCCCCATCCGTGCCCTGATTAATGCCGGGCGGCTGTAAACGAGTTCCAAAGCGCACCGCAGGTCCGCGGTGGTCTACCGCCGCTCCCATTGTGCGGTTCAGTTCGTACAACAGCTGGGGGTATAAAAGAAGAAAAAAATCAAGGAGGAGGCTCAAAAAAAAGCAAAAGACTTACAGCATTAAAAATCACGTCTATTTCGAGGAAGATGACCCCTTTTGTTGGCCCTGTCAGCTCCTTGCTTTTCAAGGCGTAGGCTTTGCGTTCTCCATTTTGGATCTGTGGGAGAGGGACATGACAGCCGTCTGTCTGGCAATACCCGGCTGAATCGGCTCCCCGGGCCACCTTTGAACCCCAGCTGCTGGCGCTGACAGGGAACCCAAAACAACTGTGGCAACTCTGACAAGTACCTGTTCATTACCCACCGCAGCTCGGCTCAGTCACACAGAAATTAACCATCCTGGGGAATCACAGTGCACGGCAAGGCAAAGATATACGAGACGCACAGCTCGTTCACTATCTATATTCTTACTCATATAAGAGACGTTCTTCTTTCACCCTCTTTTTTTCTTTCTCCGAGTCACATCTTTCTATCTATCAGCGTCATTTTCATCTCATCTCTCATCCACTTACTTTATATCTTCTCAGCTATCAATCTCTGCTTTAAAAAAATAAAATAAGATTTTCTCTTTTTTTTTTGTTCCTGCTTCCTGTCAACTCTTGCTCTTTTAAAAATAATAACACTGTCATCATTGGAGTTGCAAAAATAACCTCTGATTTTTATATCTTCCTCTGTTTTCATTCTTTCTGTTGCTCAGCTGTATGTTCTCTCTATTATTCTCATGGGAGATAAAAAATAAATAAAAAATCTGCTTTTGACTCACATTTAGTACAGGGATAGCCACTTTTCCCAGGAAGTCTGCACTTCTGTCTCGGTCCTCGTCGTAAACAGTGACCTCGAGGACCGAGTGGACGTCCTTGATGTTACTGCACACACAAAGACAAAACACAAATGAAGTTAAAAGCGAGCCTCAGTAGGAAACTGTAAAAAATTATAGTTAATCTTGCAAACTTCTTTAAATGTTCAAGACACAGAAAATAATCTTGAACATGAGATCCCTGAAAAATAGCTATTCTTTGTATTTGGAAAAAAATCTCAACAATAAATGCTAAGCAGATAAATGTTTTTCATGAAACTACAGCATGAGCTAGAAAAGCTGAAAAAATACAATATGAAAACTGTAAAAAGGGGAAATGTGAGCATAAATAAGCAAAACAGCTTATGTCAATAAAAATCCTCGTTTTTTTTATTTATTTATAAAAATGTAGAAATGTGTAAATATAAAAAGATATGTTTTTGCAACAATTGACGTCAACTTCTTATTTAATTATTAAAACTAAAAATAAAATATTGTGAAATTAGTTGTGTTTTATTTATTCAAGAATATCCTCAGAGATCTTTTGACAGATTAAAATAATCTTCCCACTGGTCAACGCAATAAACTGCAATAAATTAAGCAAATAACATTTTTACTGTTGGATTAATTCCTAATAAATTCATTCATTCAACCTTTAGTTAGTCAGGTAAATCTTATTGAGCCTCATGGGCTCATTTACGAAAGCGACCTGCTAAAACTAAAGAACGATGAACAGCAATAAAATTAAAATAAAATGGAATTATGCGAAAACCAACTGAAAAATGCAATTAATACAATACATGTAACATTTAGCTAGAAATTATATGATTAAGAAAAACTTTAAAAGTGAAAAGTTGTGATTTTTCCCCCCCCAGCTGTCATGTTGGTGTGTGCACAGAAACATGTGTGCTGTCGAAGCCACTCACAAAGTGAAGACTTTATTCCACTCGGGGTTGAGATTTTTGTAAACGGTGTGTGTCTGCAGCCGGTCGTTACTCAACTCCACCACACAGAATGGGTCACTTTTACCTGCCAAGAGGAAAAGCAGTGCCCTTTTACAAAACAAAATTAAATAAATAAAAATGTTCAAGTTTAATGAAAAGTTTGGTTAGTTTAATGTCTCCTAAAAGTATTGGAAACCAATACCACCTCATTTTACACGACAGTTCTAACTGGTTTATCAGGTTTGTAATAATACGATTCTCTCATTATTGTAGCCCCAGTTTGTGTGTATTAGACAACAGTGCATTATGGTCACAGCTGCAAGCCGGTTCTATCAGAACTCTGGGGAACATGTGGACAACCGTACGATAAGCTCCAGGACGACTGCACCCTGGGCGGTCGCAGGGAGGCGGTGGGAGGAAGACAAGCGGGAGAGGACTTTGAAAGAAAACGGTGAGAACACAGAGGTCGGTGGGGCTCCGAAGACCTGAGAACATCTGAGCAGAAGATAAGGAGCCGAGCGCGGCGTGTGGAGGGAAACATAGCTGCTCCAGGATCAGTTCACGTGGGGCGAGCAGGTGGGATGGCAGCAGCAGGATACAACATCAACAACAACAACAACAACAACAAAGTGTAAAAGGGACACAGCAAGAGAATTAAACGATGGAAAATGGGCAAAAGAAGAATAAATCATTAATAATCCTGCCACGTGTAAAAACTGCATGGTTTTAAGATAAGGATTTCTGTGAAAGTAAAAAAATACTTCAACGTTTTGAAATATGACATCTGGTCAACTGATAATCACACGGAATTAACATCATTAAGTAATTCAAACGAAACATCCAGACTTTTATTGAATATTCAGAGAGGAGAAAGAAGAAGAAGAAAAAAAAAACGATAGTCAAGGTGTTTCCCTCCTGAAAGCAGCTCGGTCTGTTTTTCATGTGTACAAATAAAAAGAAGTTTTAATATCAAATCTTTCTCCATTTCTATTTCCACAAATTAAAAATGATCAAACTCATGAAGCTCACTTTGATCATCATGCTTCGTAAAAAAAAAAAAAAAAAATCTTGAAGCTCATCACTTTAAAAGACTGGGCCAGAAAGTAAAAAAAAAAAAAATTGTCACCAACAAATTTGCAGGGGAAATACCAACAATGCTGAAATATCAGACGAACGTTGCATAATAAAGTTCAATAATTTGAGGATTGAGTTCAACGCTCCCTCGTCTGCAGAACTGTACTCGTATATGTGTGTGCGTGTCGTTAGAGAATGCCATTGATTGGTGTGATTTTCTTCAAATGTTGTGACAAGGGCAGGACATTTAGTGGGTGTGCAAAGTAAATGTCACTGTGATCAATGCCGAGGCGGAGGTGTTGCCTTTCATATCTGTTTGTGGCGCTCTATTGATCCGGAGTGTTTCGAGTTGATATTGACAGCTACGACTTAAATACGACTGAAAACACGTTACATTGAAATTAACAACAACGACAACAAAAAAACAGTTTTCATTGCATTTTTCTGCTGCTTTTTATATACCGGTAACTGTATACTGTATATGTTTTAAATTAATTTTGACTCATTGCAGGACTTTTGTTCCAAAAACAATTGAGTGAAAGTTACCGTATTTTTCGGAGTATGGGTCGCACCTTTTTATCATTTTTTCATGACCTGCGACCTATACTCAGGTGCGACCTATATATGGCTTTTTATAAAATAAGCTGATTTGTAATCATTTATTAACAAAAATTAAACTGAGACACACTCTTACAATAATGTCAGCTAACAAATATATATTTTTAGGTGTTTATCCTGCTAAAATTATTCATTTATTAAAGAAAAGTTCAGCTCAGACACATATTTGCTATAATTTTTTATCAAACAATTAATTGTTTTTAAGTGTTAATCTTCTTAAAAGCCTTGCTGTGCGCTCCTGTGGAAGAGACATTTGCAGCAGAGCTAAACACGGTCCACATTTTGACGTAGGTGCGACCTATATTCAGGTGCGACATATATGGATTTTCCCAATTCTTTGGCAATAATTGGACAATGCGACCTATACTCGGGTGCGACCTATAGTCCGAAAAATACGGTAACTGTATGTTTTAAATTAATTTTGACTCATTGCAGGACTTTTGTTCCAAAAACATTGGAGTGAAAGTTACTGTTTTCCAGAGACTTGTTGTAAAACCTCTAATTTTATGCCCAGCTACATCAGTTATTCTAATGCTTCCCCCTCAAATCAAGTCAACAATTAAATCTCAATGCAAATTTCACTGAAATGAATAAATGAAAACTATTTCTGCAGCATCTTTCTCCCCTCTTCATGTTCCCCAGTTTATTTTTATTTTACATATTCTATTTTTAATGACACGGTTGGACGTGTTGCCACAGAGAGCCAGTTGTTACTGGTGATGAACTTTCACCTTATTGGCCGCCAGCACCAGAGGCGGCTGTCTTAACCAATTACACGCTCGGGTTTGAGCGCCACTCAGTGACTTGTCCAGGTAAGTGAAGCTCCTCCTAACCGCCCCCACCCAACCGCCGCGTCCCCGTCTCCGTGACACTGGCAGGCGGAGAAGTGGACTCAAATTAATTTCAAAGAGCTCTGAGACGAGTGCGCAGGACGAACGTGGTGAAGAGGTGAGCGGGACGAGCGGGACCGCCACTCGGAAAAGCTCCGAGTTCACCGAGAGTTTACAGCTGGGGAGGGAACACCGTCGACGTTCTCGTCTTCTCGTCATCCGCAGGTTAAACTGTAAACAAACTGCATCGTTTCTCAACGAGTCTAAATTAAAATGGAATCCTTACTTTTAACTTTGCACGAAAAAGTATCTAAGCATCTAGAAGCGCTGATGGAACTGCTGCTACAAGCTTCTCTGTGTGTGTGTATATGTGTGTGTGTGCCACTACAGTATTGAAATACTCCAACAGTATAGCATCCAATCTAGAGGGACAAGAGCAGACACACAAAAGGGATTGTTGGTTTTAGAGACTATTTTCAGTTATCCTACTTGGGCTGGAGTGGAGCTACTCCACAAAAACACTTCAATTAGAGAGAGATGGCCAGGGGAAAAGAGGGAGAGAGGAGGAGGAGGAGGAAGAAAAAAAGAAGGGTAGGAGATGTGCGGCCTGAATGGGGGAGAGATGGTGAACTCTCTCCGTCTCACTGACCTCCTCTCTCGCTCGCTCCCTTTTCTCTGTCTGTCTGTTCTTCTGTTCCTTCCTCACCTTGCTCCTGACCCTCTCTTGGTCTGGGTTGTTAAAATGGGGTGTTCATGTGGCGAGGGCTCTTATGGGGCTCTTACCGAGCGATTGTTTCTGCCAGTGACACGCAGAAAGACACCCCCGCCACACACACACACACACGCACACATAGAAAGCATCAGACTCTAAACTGAAATCAGACGTTTCTAAAGCAGACGCAGTTCATTTACTGTTTTCATCTGTGATGACTGAGAGAAAAATATAGTTTTTAGGGAGCAAATTTTTATTTATTTATATTTTTTTAAATTTATATGTTCATAATGTGAAACCAAAATAAATAAATATATTGTTTTTTCTCATCTGGATATATGAGGCTCTTTGGTTGATCATATCAAACAGACTTAATAAATATGTCAGTACCACTTTACAATAAGGCTCCCCTTATAGATGCTAATAACCAGTTTATACATGTGTTATTAAGTCCTCTAGAAACAATATAATCATAAAAAAATGTTTATTATGCATTAATTAAGGGTGACAAAGACAAAACTGACCCATTTATTGTAAAATAGTGAGTCAAATCTGTTCCCCTATCTATTTCATGTAGAGTTGTTATATTAAACATTTCACACTAAGTTACTACCTTGTGCACAATAAGCATTTATAAACCTAATTTGTTAGAATATAATATTAGTTGCATATACTTATAATGCAGTGATAACATACAATATTATGTGCTAAATAATTAAGCTTACAAATATTTATTGTGCTTGCAATGTACTGTAGTAACTTAGTCTGAAATGTTTAATATAACAACTCTAGATGAAATATATAGGTGAACAGATCTGGCTCACTATTTGGCAACAAACTGGTCAGTTTTGTCTCTTTGTCACCCTTAATTAATGCATAATATGCAGCTATTAATGATTTACAAGTGAGGAATTAAATAAAATATCCATAAACTATTTATTAGCCATCTATAAGGGGAGCCTTAATGTAAAATGGTACTGATACTGTATTTCCATAGTTTCATTGTCTTTAGTTTGGCAAAGAATCCATGAACAGCTAGAGTGAATGATGAGCCCTACAACAGAGTAACCAACAGTGTTTCAGCTCGAAGAGAAACACGTGAGCCAGAGAGCCATTAGCCGTGCACTCTGACTGCTCCTGTTGCTCCCTGCAATAACCCAAATCAACCAGCTCCACTCTGTATTTGCTAATGGGACGGAGGACGGTTCAGATGGAGAAAAACTCTATATCATACACACACACATGCACACATAGTCGCTTCCTTCTCTCTTTACTAGATAATACAGAGTGAAAAACTAGGCCTGTCCACTGTAGACCTAATTAAAAGTAAGAATTAATGGAAAATAGAGGATTCAGGGAGAGCAAGCAGAGAAAGCACAGGAGGAGGGAGGAGAGAGATTTGTTGGTTCAAATGTGCACTTTTTCTCTATTATTCAAATGAGACGCCTGCATCTTTGTGAAAAATGCACACAAATTTAGCATCCAGAACATAAAAAAACCCAAAACACTTTTAAATCTCTCTCTTCTTTGGACTTTTATACAGGATTGTTCTTAAAGATAAAATTACACCCTGACTTTGTCTTTGGTTAGATTTCTGACAGTGGCTGGTTGCATAAATGAAGCTGGAGTTGCATCTATCAGAAATGAACAGCTCTCACGCATGAATCCAAACGTAAAAAAATAAATAAACCAACACACAGACAATGCATTTTCAAAATGTGTTGTTTGGACTTCGTCTTACCTGTCACATCTGCCGCCATGAGTCCCTCCGCTCTGATGACCTTAACCTGCACGACGCCGACATCTTTCAAGTTGTGGAATGACCTCCAGAGACTCTGCAACATTATGGGAGCAGAGGTGAAGAGTCAGAAAGCACAGCAAATTAGCGTTGAAGTGAAAGGCAGGTCAATAACCTGACATTTTATTAAGAGGAAAGGGTAGAATATGTCCTTTACCGCTCTTTATTTGAAAATGTAGAGCTGGCATTTATAGCCGCGTCAGACAAAGGACAAACGGGATTTAATTCGACTAAATATCTGCGCGTGCCCGTTTGAAATGTCCCCATCTTTGCACTTTTTTAAATAAGAATTAATTTTAGGATGAGTGTGAGGAAGATGGTGGTGCGAAAAATTAAATAAAATACAACAGACACATTAGGCACATAAAGTTAATTTCAAGTGCGACAACTCCACAAGACAAGATAAACCCTGCCTTCTGCAACAGATGTTTACAGTTCAGAAATGTCTCACTGCACCCCCAATTCAAAATATATGAACTATCCCTTTAAAATGAGCTTCAGTGGCTGCTCCATAAAGGGAGGGACTCAGAAAATGAGGTTGATACAATAATAGAGATATCACGGTGAGCTGACAAAACTGGTCAAGCCTGACTGGCAGGGATATCATAAAGAAGCGAACACGCACGTATTGACTTTTAACACTCGTCCACAATGAGTGGAAACAAATTAGTATGCACAAGGTTTTAAGAACCAGTGGAAGGATGGATGACTGTATAAACTAGCTGGTGAATTTAGTAAATAAAAGGCAAAGCTTTGGAGCTCATCGGCCTGCCCGTGGGGCACACTGATCCACAGACAGACACACAAACACTCAGGTTTAAACACAAGCAATAAAAAAACACACCCTACACCGAGGCCAAATTGAGTAGCATGTCGGAGTGTCTTAAAAGCAAAGTGGAAATGCACTTCACTTCAATTTATTTCTCTCTCTCTCTCTGGCAATAACCCCTTCCATCCCCACAGGAGTAATTATAATTTAAATTTCAGAGTCAGGGCCAGGCTACAGACTAAATTCATTATTACCAACTCTGTCAGACTCTTGCCTGTTTCCAGCGATATCATTGTCCAAAAGCTCTCTAAAGAAGATGAGAAGGGGAAGAGCGTGTGGAAAAAAAGAGGAGGAAAGAGTGCGCAAAAAAAAAAAGAGACGTACAGAGGAGGAGAGGGGACAACTCTCGAGTTTGAGGCACGATGTTTCAGCAGATACAGGTCCTTGTGATTATCAAGAGAAGAGACAGCAAAGAGAGTCAAGAGAAGAGCTGTTGGCCGACTGGTTTGTGTGACTGGCTTCAAACAACAGCATTAGCATGCCAACATGTTCATATGGACACTGTGTGGACAGGGATAGAGTTTTACTAGTTTTTTTCTTCACCTACAAAACCTAAAAGTGTCTTTGGTAAATTGAATTTGAACTTTAGTGTTTAGTTCCTCAGAATTGTTTGATTTACATTTTTTTATTAAAAACCAAGCATTCCTTGAAGAAAAGCAAAACATCATCTGCGCTGCGTGCCAGTTTTAGACTAGCTTTGTTGAGAAGTGACAGTTGTGGTTATTTTGGTCAAACCTTGAAAAGATTGTTACTGCAATGCCCTGCGATGTTGCAAGAGAGCACTTTCAAAGTATATGTTGTGAATGACTCAAGTACTAATACATCAAATTATAGCTTGGTATGTGTAAAACTGACAGAGTTAAAGGCAAATTGCTCCCCGGGCACTTTCTATAGATGCCCACTGCCCCACCTGGTGGTGATTGTGTTAAATGCAGAGACAAATTTTGTCCTGTATGGAAACATACACAGATGACAAAATGTGACATTATTATTATTATTATTATTATTATTTTGTATTGGCTAATGTGAATTAGCTGTGGTGTCCATCTTTTTCTAGACTGACTAAAAATAAAGCAGTTGTACAGTAGACCCTCATTTATCGTGGGAGTTTCCGTTCTCAGTTCACCCGCGATAAGTGAAAAACTGCAAAGTAGGAATAGTTGTACAAGTAGTAAGTAGTAGTTTATATACAAAGTATATATAAATATA
>JBBPBX010002631.1:65524-88978 GCA_038048925.1 Garcialebias charrua
GTCACGGTATGGTGTGGGGTGAGGGATGAGTCCCGTGGTGCAGACAGGCAGACTTCAGAGGCAAGAGTAAAATCAAAATACTTTAATAAGAGGAAAACAAAACAACTGACGTGGCAGTTACAAAACAATAAGGACGCTCTAACTGAGGCTGGAATACTAACATTAAACATGTAGACAAGATGTACCCACAGACCAAGGAGCTGGGAACGACACACCAGGGAAACAGGGACAATGACCCGACAATGAGACACACATGAACGCTGACTAATATACATGCCTTAATTAATGATGAACACAAACACCTGTGACGTTGAGCAGACAGACCAACAGAGGAACAGACACAGGATGTACGGAGGGGATGGAGCCAATCCTTACAGTACCCCCCCTCAAAGACGCCCCCTGGCGTCCCCAAAGAACACCCCCCAAAAAACAGTGCGGGCAGAAGGAGGAACCGCAAGGATGGCGGGCACGAGAAAACACAAGGACATGGGACAAAACACAAGGACAACAAACCAAAAACCGACAGGAACAGGACCTGGGACATAATCTAAACACAAAAGCAAAACTAGAAAACCAACGAGCGCCCAAACATCGAGGCCAAGACATCGACCTCGGGCAAGGACCCCTCAGGTGGGCGACCGGGAGACCGTCTATCGCGCAGGACCCCGTCTGGCGGACGACCGGGAGGCCGTCCATCCTGCAGAGACACATCAGGCGGGCGACCCGGAGGCCGTCCATCGAGCAGGAGCCTCCGTGGGTGACGAGGCCTCAGGACAGTCGAAGACGAGGGTGGGACCCTCCAGGGTCCACCCAGAACAGGAGCTCCCTCATGTGGCGCAGTGGCGCCAAGCCATGAGACGTCAGACGAGACGTCGAGCGGTGTTGAGACGTCGAGCGGCGTTGAGACGTCGAGCGAGACATTTGGCGAGACATCAGTCGAGACATCTGGTGAGTCGAGCGAGACATCAGGCGAGACATCTGGTGAGTCGGACGAGACATCAGGCGGGACTTCTGGTGAGTCGGGCGAGCAGACATCATTGATGTGGAGACCCTCCATCTGTGTGGAGACCTCTGGCTACAAGACCTCCGGCTGCGAGACCTCCGGCTGCAAGACCTCCAGCTGCGAGACCTCCGGCTGCGAGACCTCTGGACAACAGAAAACGTGGGTGGCACCCTCCAAGGTCCACCCAGAACAGGAAGCGTGAGGAGGTCCCTCCAGGGACCCCTCGAGACAGGAAATGTGGGAGGCGTCCTCCTGGACCCCCCCGAGACAGGAAACGTGGGAGGCGTCCTCCTGGACTCCCCCGAGACAGGAAACATGGGAGGCGTCCTCCTGGACCCCCCCGAGACAGGAAACGTGAGGGGCACCCTCCTGGGACCCCCGAGACAGGAAACGTGAGAGGCGTCCTCCTGGACCCCTCCGAGACAGGAAACGTGGGAGGCGTCCTCCTGGACCCCCCGAGACAGGAAACGTGAGTCGTGCACACCTCAACGTTACGAGTAGATCCTCCATTGACGTGGAGGCGTCAGCAGTGAGTGGACCCTCCGTAGGTGATGCTGGTGACGCAGTGTCCTCTGTGGACGATGCGGAGGCAGGACCCTCTGTAGGTGATGCTGGTGACGCAGCGCCCTCTGTAGGCGATGCTGGAGACGCAGCACCCTCTGTAGGCGATGCTGGAGATGCAGCGCCCTCTGTAGGCAATGCTGGTGATGCAACGTCCTCTGTGGACGATGCGGAGGCAGGACCCTCTGTAGGTGATGCTGGTGACGCAGCGCCTTCTGTAGGCGATGCTGGAGACGTAGCACACTCTGTAGGCGATGCTGGAGACACAACACCCTCTGTAGACAATGCTGGAGATGCAACGCCCTCTGTAGGCAATGCTGGAGATGCAGCACCCTCTGGTGCTCCAGGCAGGACAGCACCCTCTGGTGCTGCAGAGCACGCAGTGTCAGCACCCAAGGGCGTAGATTTCATCTCATTATTGGGGGGGACCATAAACAGGGAAATTTTTTAAGAGCAATTTTGGGGGGGTCGGCAAAGTTACAGTGAAATGTAATGCAAAATGTACAGAGGGAAGTTTATCCAAACTGCATGCATATACTATGCAGAATAATCAACAATAATATTGATTTAAATGGCATGTATTTTATTTAGTAGTCTTAATACTACTATTAATCAGTACAACAGTGATACTCATTACTCTTGTTAAAAAATGTAATGTGTTCAATCTGCAGTACAATAGACGACAAATAATGACAAGTGGCAAAATGAGAATTTTGCAAAATAGGTCCCCTCTAAATATTGTTTAAGGGCCTGTTTACACGGCGCGTATTTTGAGTGTAACCGCTACTTTCTCTTTGCGACTTTGCTTATCGCCTACACGACGCTGCTGGCCCCCCTCGATGACACCGATACTTTTCTGACCCTGCTCTCAAGGTGGAAGTTTTTCGCTGACCCCCCGTTGATAATGTAAACATCTCCCGTGGAGCTTTTGTTTGAACACATGCACGCAGCACGCACGCGCAGACAGCCGGCATTTTAACAATGGCGGTGGACTGGACAGTGGACACACGCACCACTTTCTGAACTATAGCTGATGGAATATATTTTGATTCTCATATTTAATTATTCTACACCTTACCTGCATCTGTGTTGGAAGAGAGCAGCTGCCTGGATCCAGTTGTCTGTTAACGAGGCAGTCGGACATTTCACGTGTCACGCTGCACTATAACATACTAAATGTGCTATATATTAACAGTTTAACAATAATAAACAGTATTTATGTTAGCGTGGGAGATATTTACATTTATCTGAGCTAAATGAAGCTATCTGGACTCGTTACGTCATGCCTAACATGCTGCATGTTGAAAATGAAGACACCAGGTTGATTTTTAATTTATTTATTTATTCAACACCACAAACTCATGTCACAAACACTGAGAATTAAATTGAACACTTTTTAAAACACGTTAATCGAACTTTAATGAACTGGACTCTGTTGTTTTCATCCAACTGGACCCACATCCGAACCGCCGGTCCGCTTCGTGGAACGACAGCTTCGACCTCGCAGGAAAAAAATAAAAATAAAACCTCAGTTGGTTGTTCTGTGATCGAACTAAACACAAGGAAACATTATTAAGAACATCGTTTACCTTGTAGCGCTGCTGTAAATCAGCTGATTCTCACGGACTAAAGTCAGACATGTTGACTCGGTTCCGGTCCAGACGTCCAGTCAGCTGGTGTGCAGCGGCCCCACTTGGTGTCAGATCTGTTGACTCTTATCCAAATTCCAGCTTTAACTTGTTGTTAACTTGTTGACAACAACTTGTAGTAGCTGAACTTTTAGCCAGAGAGGAAAACAGGCTGCCTCGTGTGCTTTGTTTACCTCAGGCAGGCAGCAGTGGCGCATGCGCAGTAGTGAAGGTTCCAAAGATCACAGCGCCATCTACAGGCCCAGCATGGTAACTACAGTAAATTCATGAGTACGGGGGGTGGGGGGGAGAGAGTCGTATCCACAGAATTCGCCCATGTCAACGCAAAACTTTCAACCTAATTAACATACCCAAAAGTTGCGTTTCCCCCACACAGTGTCCGTGTAAACAGGGCCTAAATTTCAGTTTGGCTTGTATTCATAGATTGCTGTGGTCAGTGTCACTGATAATCTGGTACAACATCTTCCCAAAATCTTAATGCTTAAAAAGAAAACAGTTTTCAAGGAGAAGAAATACTTTAATGCAGGGGTCACCAAACTTTTTGAGACTGAGAGCTACTTCAGTGGAACCAAGAGGCACAAAGGTCCACTTGTTCGTTCCAAACAAATTTGCATGGTTCAACTTTAATCATAGTATTAATAATAATACATTTACATACATGTGAATATATGACTGCCTGATCACATCTGATCTGGTCTGTATTATTAAAGACTCCACACAATGCTTTAGCTTGGTAAATATGATCAATTATTATTGATAATTACCAGTAGTGATTAGAACTCTCAATCAAGAACTTGAGTCCTCAGTTTGAATAATGTTTTGGTTCTTCTGTGCAAATGTAAATTGTTCTTAGCTTTGACTGGGAGTGTGGATGGTTGTTTGTCTCTTTGTCTGTCTCTGTGATGGACTGGAGACCTGTCTTGGGTGTCCCTGCCTTCACACAAAAGCAGCTGAGATTGGTTCCAGTCCTAAACAAGGGGGCATAATGGATTACTTATTAACTGATATTTAAACATAAACACTATTTCTTTTATGTTAAACTCAGTTTGTAACATTTGAAATTCGTTGTATTTTATAAATATTTTATTAACTGTTTTGTAGAAATGAACACGTTTGTAACATTCATTCAAAATATGCCTTAACAAATCTGTAGCATTTTTTAAGAACCTATTAAGAATAAAATGTTCCAGTTGCAGATACAAAATATCAATAATGTAATATAATAAACAGTGACATTTTTTAATTAACCATGTGACATAAGTATTGATCCTCAACATTTTTTATAATAATAATTTAAAGCCCTTAAAACAACCACAGCTGCAACAAAGTGCTACACATATGAAATCATTTTAACTAATCATCACATCTTCTCTACTCTTTTTAAATTAATTATCTTTCACATATTTTATCATTACTTCTTTCAAGAGCTCCACACCTGAAAATATGATGAATGTGAATCCATCCTGCTCAAAGCTGCGCTGACATTCTACTGTCTGTTGCAGAGCCACCAGGGAGCTAGTTAGCATTGAAGCTAGTGTGTTAGCTGATGAAGTGACGCTCCAAAGTGTTTTTCTGCCACTAATGATGCACAGACACACTTGTCTTTCAACACTGTGAAAGACCTTTTCCTCCCAGTCACTGTCACCTATGTTTTAAGTAGCTACTTACTGGAAGTTAGTACTTTGTGCAGCAGCTCACTCCCCACCAGCGGCTCCGCGAGCCTGTGACCTCCGCTGCTGTTGTTGTTCCTTGTAAACATTGGACTAAACCATTTGCCAACAGAGAAGGGGGGGTGGGCAAAATTTCCTTCTTTTTTTTTAGAATAATGGCGGATTTCTCTCTTTTTTTGCCTTTTTATATTTATATTGTTTAAAGACACGATTTCCTTTATTGAATTATTGGGGGGGACAGATCTATATTTCCCCAAGATTGGGGGGGTCGGACCCCCCCGACCCCCCCAGGATCTACGCCTATGTCAGCACCCTCCATCTTAGCTTTATTCTCCTCCTGTGCCATTTTAGCCAAAGTCAAGATCTGGATGAAACCTGAGTCAAGTATAGAACAAGGACTGTTAATAATAATGTCTTCAATAATAGAGTATGACTTATGTTTATAATGAGGGTCCGGGTTATTGACAGCAGCATAAAACAGTCTTTTTATCTGCTGGAAAATGTGAATGGCCTCCTCAGATCTCTGTCCCACAGCGACCCCTGTGGTCGAGGTGGGATCTGTCCACCCTTCAGTGTGTCCTGCAGGCCCTTCCCACTTGAGTCCTGCAGGTGTAGGTGTAGCGACCCCTGTGGCCGATGCGTGAACAGGTTGCTCCTCCTTTTGTGAAGAAGTCTTGTGAGGACGCTTCCTCTCAGCTGTGTGGCGTGCAGGAGTCTCCGTGACTCCTGCAGACGTGGTGTGAGGAACCACATACCCCCCCTTCAAAGCACGTCTCCCCGGAGACATCACGGAGCATGGGTGTGGGCACCCCTCCCCCTTTGAAATACCCCCCGGCTCTTCTGACAGCGTGGGAGAATTACGGGGGAGAGCAGGCTGGAATCCGGAAGTGCGTGTCTTCGCCGGTCGCCGCCTCCCTCGGCGGCCTCGTGTCTCTGGAACTGGAAACGGCAGGAGTCCTTCCGGATCTGAATCCGACTCGTCGTCAGACACATCCCACAGCGAGATGGCTCGTGCAGGAGTGAAGGAAGTGAACCCGTCGGAGCAGCCGCCCCAACGCTTCTACTCTCGCTCTGCGACCAGCATTGGAGACGGAAGCTGTTCCGGCTCGGATCTATGGCTGCTCCAAGCGGGCTCGGTTCGAAACCCGCCAACTCTGATGACTGCAGCTTCCCTCTGAGCTGACGCAGATATCTTCTGCCTCTGGGTAAGTCTAAATTACCTGTCCGCGGGACTCAAAATGGTCGGGTCATTCTGTCACGGTATGGTGTGGGGTGAGGGATGAGTCCCATGGTGCAGACAGTCAGACTTCAGAGGCAAGAGTAAAATCAAAATACTTTAATAAGAGGAAAACAAAACAACTGACGGGGCAGTTACAAAACAATACGGACGCTCTAACTGAGGCTGGAATACTAACATTAAACATGTAAACGAGATGTACTCACAGACCAAGGAGCTGGGGAACGACACACCAGGGAAACAGGGACAATGACCCGACAATGAGACACACATGAACGCTGACTAATATGCACGCCTTAATTAATGATGAACACAAACACCTGTGACGCTGAGCAGACAGACCAACAGAGGAACAGACACAGGATGTAAGGAGGGGATGGAGCCAATCCTTACATATATACTGTATATATATGTGTGTGTGTGTGTAAATTTTAAGGCATTTTAAACCCTTCCCACACTCTTGCAATATTATTTCTAAACTCTTAACGCTCTAAAAGAGCACAGAATGTCATGATCTTTGCTCTCTGCCACCTGCCAGCGCTCCCGGCCACGCCTACATCTCCGCTGCTGAGTGGAGATCACATGATGCAGGAGTGAGCTTCTGCCTGCACACATGGGCTGTACACAGGTGCAGCAGGTGCTAAATCATTTTAAATAACGTAGTTTAAATAAATAAAAAAATCCCATGCCAATCTAGCGGCTCATCCACCAATCAGCCCAATCCTTGTCCAATCTTACTTTGAAAAACTGCAAAAAGAACGAGTCCATGAAAGTTGAACCGCGAAGTTGCGAGGGACTACTGTACATCCAGTGACTCAATGGATCATCAGAGGTACAGCACAGGTTGAACAACTGGGAGATAAAGTTAGAGAGGACAGACTGAGATGGTTTGGACATGTCCAGAGGAGGGACAGTGGGTATATTGGTAGAAGGATGTTAGAAATGCAGCTGCCAGGAAAAAGACAAAGAGGAGATATATGGATGCAGTTAGAGAGGACATGGAGGTAGTTGGATGAGGACAGAGGATGCAGAGGACAGAGTGAGATGGAGAAGGATGACTTGCTGTACTAGGACTAGGGCTTAGTGTATTACTAGTTGATGTTTTTCTTAGTTAATCCTAGATGTTATTACTGTTTTTCTCTTGCATTTGTTGTTGGATGTAACTGGGACCCTGTGTACATAATCTTGTTTTCATCACATGTACCACATGCAGTGCAAATGACAATAAAGACTCTCTGACTCTGACTCTCTGACTATTGTAATTCACTGTATGTTGGTTTAGACAAATCATCTTTGCACCGCTTACAATCTGTCCAGAATGCAGCAGCTCGTCTTTTAACTTCAACTAAAAAATGTGAACATTTAACCCCTGTCCTGGCATCCCTTCACTGGCTCCCTGTCCACTATCGGATTGATTTTAAGATTTTATTGCTTGTTTTTAAAATCTTAAAAGGTCTGGCCCCGTCATATTTATGTGATCTTATCAACATCTACACTCCTGTAAGAGCACTCCGGTCTACCAACCAGTTTCTCTTAGATGTCCCCAGATCCAGAATGAAATCCAGAGGTGATCGGGCTTTTGCGGTTGCTGCTCCAAAGCTGTGGAACAGTTTACCTGAGAATTTAAAGAGCGCTCAGACTGTTGAGACTTTTAAATCTTTGCTCAAGACTCATCTGTTTTACTTGGCATTTGATCCTCAGAGTCTGAGAAAAATTTTGAGCAGATTTTATTGTTGTTGTATATTTACTGATAACTTTATTATGTTTCAGTGGCACTAGATGCATTTTACTCTGTTTTATTTTTATTTTTTAACTGTTCAGCACTTTGGTTGGCTTCGGTTGTTTTTATGTGCTGTATAAATAAAATTGACATTGACATTGACATTGCTGTGGTGACCCCTGAAGTGGGAAAAGCCAAAAGAAGAAGAATGGTAAATGGACTGTACTTATATAGCACCTTTCTATCTTATCAAAATACTCAAAACTCTTTACAACACAATCTGTGTCCTCATTTACCCATTCATACAGCACTCTACTATTTCTATACAATGAATAATCAGTGCTTTATCACATTCATACACCAATGGGACACACATCGGAGGCAACGAGGGGTTCAGTGTCTTGCCCAGGGACACTTCAGCATGTGGAATTGCAGGTGGAATTGAACCCCCAACTCTTGCATTGGAGGACGACTGCTCTAACCACTCAGCCACAGCTGCACTGGTTCTTTTTTCTTCTTCTTGATGATCCAATGATTAGTTTCTGCAAGTTTCATTTAAAAATTGTCCGTTGTTTTAGAACATTCTTGTGGCAAACACAAGAACAAACTCCTTTACAAACTTGGTGCAAAAAACATGTTTACCATCTTTCAGCTTTTGAGAGCAAGTCAGAACAAAGACAGTTCTTAATTAAAATAAAAGTTAAAACATGAAATTGTATTTTGTTCATGAATGGAAACATTTTGCACCAAAATCGACACAATAAGTGTTTTTTCTGCCCTCCAACCATTTCTCGGCTCCAACTCCCCAACACACACACACACACACACACTTGCTCCCTGAGGAGACACAGTGTTCGGACTCCATCCATGATTGCTAGAAAGAATGCACCCATCCTCCACAAATGTTAAACCCTCGTCAGAAAGACAGACGGCAACTGGACACACAGTTTGACAGAGAGACGGATGAAAAGAGGCCAAGATCAACACCACCTCCACTCTCCCCCACCCCCTGCCCCACATCTGCACGCAGGTGCAGTGATGGGGATAAGGAGGAAATGAAAAGGGAGGGATGAACAGATGAGAGAGAGAGAAAAAAAAAAGGAAGGATGGAGCTGGCTTTCATAAGACAAAACCTGCTGCCCTGCCTGTGAGTGACAGCTTGTCACCGTGACGTCTTCTTTCTGTCTCCGTCACACTGCGCAGACACACAAACACACAAATGAATCAGAGCCGGCACAGCCTTGTGACTCACTGTCATCTTTGCGGCGTGTCACACGTTATCGCAGCTGAATCCCAGAACACACAAACACACACACAGGATGTGCCCTGCGGCCCTTAAATTCAGGGGACATTTGATCAAATGATGGTGAACGCTCAAACGCAACACTTTTGTGAGCACTTCTCCCTCGCGTTACCCCCCTCAGCCAGGATCGCTGTCGACTAAAAGAATCAGAAAACCCCTGCTCTGTGCTCACCCTTCACTTCAGTGCAGCTTCGCTCACTTCCTGTCCAGCTTGTGTCCTTTACAGCAGTGGATCAGAGCGGGTAGGAGAGGTGTGTTGTGTCTGCACATGAAGGTGGGTGGAGAAGTGGCACCACTTCAATGGAGGTCACCATGTCCTCCTTTACTAATCCACCCATCTTTGTGGCCACCTCAGTCCCATTAACAGCCATTAGTGTGTGTGCTCCTTTGCCACCATAATGCATAAATCTCTTTCTTTCCTTCCTTCCTCTGCCCTTCTTTAGTTCTGGGGAGGACTAATTAAAGATGAAAGAAAGGTTAGTGGGCAGTTGTCTAAAAAGTGAGAGTATGACACCATGCCATTTACTGTAAATCCATGCTGTAAGATGGATTTAAACGAAATAGGTGTGCACGTGAGACCCCACACCAACACACACACATATACCGGTACATAGTGTGTTTGCACACACACAAAGTCATCACAGAGCTGAAGAGCCAGAATGAGATGGATATTAATGAGCTCGGTGCAGCATCACATCCCAGCACTCAGGTGTCTGTCGTCGGTTTTCATCAATGGCCTCAGATTGAAATGGGGGGAAAATAACAGCTGCCAAATTCAGTGCAGTGACCTCATCATGACCACATGAGCTTTGTATAGTTGTGATGTCTGGGTGTGATAAAGTGATGAGGACATTCCTAGCACGGAAAATAATAATTCTGCCATCAAAAGTGAATGACACTAGCATTCTTCGGAGGAATTCACGTCACTCGTCAGCTCGCCAGAGACTTAAACTAAGGTCTCACGTGATCTTTTAGCGCTCAGAGTACCAGTTGGGAATGACTTGCAGCCACAACACCAAGTTTGAGCTCAATAGAGGGGGTCCCCGACTTACGAGCGAGTTCCATTACTACGACTATCTCGTAAGACGAAAATTCGTATGTCGGAACACGAAACACGTGTCGCTCGTAAGTCCGGATTTTCGGTCGTAAGTCGGAAAATTTATGCTAGCGCTACTACGAACACTCGTTTTTCATCACAAACGTTCATACTAGTTCATAAACATGCTCAGAAACTTGTTTCCAAACGGTTAGCTAACACACTTTCTTCTAAAAACACATAAAGTGCTGTATTTTTTGTATGTTCTTTACAAATGTACTGTTCGTTAGTGAGCTCGTAAGTCCGGAACCTCGTATGTCGATGTGCTCGTAAGTCGGGGACTACCTGTATTTGTAAAAAATAACTGAGTTGTAGCAAATGTTGTGTTTCCGAAGACTGATTATCTGTGGCGGCCATATTGAATCAAGTTGACTCCATAGACAATCAGTTGTAGACGTACTAGTTATAATCCCTGCTAACAGACATAAACAAACACACAAGGGCATTACATTATCATCCACTGTCACAAAATCATCCACTGTCACAAATAGACATTAGGCAATAGCCTAATAACAACACAAATAATAGAAATTCAAGTTATTAAGCATGCATGCACGCTTCAATCCTCACTACCTCAAATGAATCCCGTCAGTGTGTGTTTTCATGATGAGACGTTTAGCCGTCTTCTCTCTCTTTATTGTAATTTGTAAAACTATCTGCTCTTTAAACTGCGATAATTAAAAAAGAGTATTGCTTTTTCTCCACAGCCTCATTCTATCCCAAGAGAGAGAGCGACACTGTTTTTGGGATGTGTCTGCAGGACAGCGTTTGCTGACAGGGGATGCTTTGTGTAGCACGGCTGATTTCCAGCCGATAACATCAGCCTGTAAAATCGTGTCCACACGCCATGCACACACACACTGGATTACACACACACACGTGCACAGATTAGCAGGCTTTCAGCAGCGCTGCTATATATTAGTGGTGGTACTTGGTCTCTTTGATAAGGTACACCTTTATTAAATTCTCCAACGGAAAGAGTGGAAAAGGAATATGTTAATAGGTAGAGACCATTCAAGTCTTCAAACTGACCTCGCCGTGCCCCTCCATCTGCAAACCCCCTACTTTCTTCCCCCCCTCTCCCGCTCTCTTTCCATCCCTTCATCTAAAAAGGAAGGCCACAGCAGAGACAGACAAAGAGGCCGAGGTTGCAGGGAGAGTGGGACAGAAATGGGGAGTGGAGTGGGGAAGCTGGAGAAGAGGAAGGTGAGGGAAGTAAAACGTGTCGCCTTCAGCGGAGCAGAAAAAACGAGGGGTTCGCGTGAGTTGTGAGAGAGGTGAAATAGCTTTTTCTTTTCATTTTACACGCCTTCCCCTCCCGGTGCAACCCTCACCCTTTACCTCTCGCCCCCTATTACACACGTTCACTCAGATGCACGCTCATGCACTCGTTCCCTCCGCCCTCGTTTCGCCGACTTGCCAGGAGAGACTCTGCCTCGGTCTTTGAGCTCCCCCTTCTGATGCGAGGAGAACTCTGCAGCTCGGCGAGAAGCCGTCGACCTCCCGTGGCTAGCCAGCGAGGCTTCTCCACGGTTATGTAGGTCGCTGCTCTGATGTGTGGCCACAGGAGCTTACACTCTCACAGACAGGTGTAAACATCATGTCCAATAGTGTCACAAATACAGCTGTGTGAACACACACACGTGCAGACACGTACAAGCAGGTGCTACTGACATGCTCACATGTTTCAGCAGTGCATCATCTAAAGTTTCAAGGTGGGGGCTGTATGGAACTAGAATCTATTGAACTGTGTGAGCTGGGTGGTTTTCTAGTAAGAATGAGTAAGGTGAATAAGAGAAAAGTGTGAAAAGACTGTAAGTGGAGGGTGCATGTCATCTTATTGTCTGATCTTCTTCAAACCAAGTACCGTATTTTCTGGAATATAGGTCGCAGCTTTTTATCATTTTTGCATGCCCTGCGACCTATATTCAGGTGCGACCTATTTATGGCTTTTTATAAAATAAGCTGATTTGTAATCATTTATTAACAAAAATTAAACTGAGACACACTCTTACAATAATGTCAGCTAACAAATATATATTTTTAGGTGTTTATCCTGCTAAAATTATTCATTTATTAAAGAAAAGTTCAGCTCAGACACATATTTGCTATAATTTTTATCAAACAAATAATTGTTTTTAAGTGTTAATCTTCTTAAAAGCCTTGCTGTGCGCTCCTGTGGCAGACATTTGCAGCAGAGCTAAACACGGTCCACATTTTGACATAGGTGCGACCTACCTCTACCTCCTCATGATGCTACTTTTGATCGTAGCTGATACTGTTATTGATTTTAATTGTTTTATTATTTGTTTTATTGACATTTAATTCTGTTGCACCTTGTAGCACTTTGAGATTTTCATTAATGAAAAGTGCGTTATAAATTGAATTCATTATTATTATTATTATTATATATGGATTTTTCCAATTCTTTGGCAATAATTGGACAATGCAACCTATATTCAGGTGTGACCTATATTTCAGAAAATACGGTAAGCTCAATGGCAAATGGCTAACAAGCCAATTTACATTCAAATATCTGTGCCTGAGTCTTTAATGTACAACTCACAAGAATCCACATTAAAAAATTGTTATTTTTTCCATGAACAAAAAAAAATAAAAAAATCATACAACTTTAATACAGTGCTGAAAACCCACAAGCCCAGCTGTAACAAAGCAACTCACATATCTCTGCGTGATCTGGTGTCTCTCTTGCGGATCATCCAGCATGTTGACTGACAGGTCTGAGATAGAAACGGCAGCAGAGGCAGTGAGGGTGACCAGAAGCACCAGAACTCCCTCCCCTTCCTCCAGTGGCATGTCCAACTTGTGTGTGTGTTCTTTACTAAGAAGCGACAAGTCGATGGTACACCTAAAAATAAATAAAAGCATTAACACAAACACACAAAAACTATCTGCAAACTGTTCTGAAACACAAGACGCTATACAAACTGTACAACGGTAGCAGTTTTTGGGCTAACAATAAAAAAAAATAAAAAAAATTGGCATTCTCCCAGGATGCCTGCAAAGATGTTTCTCATGTAGGAAACTATGTTTCTCTTTAGAAATGATGTGTGTTTGTTTCTGTTTATTGGTCTCATTAGGAACTTGTTATAAATCACCCGCTGTGCCGGAGCAGAAACACAGCAACACTCTAAAAATAGTAAACAGCAAGTAGCGAGCGATGTATGTAGGATGTAAGCAACTGAAGGCAACTTAGGCAAAGCTGACACACTTAATACCTTTTAGCTGGTGCGTTAGGAGCATCTGCTCTTCACTGAATTGATTTTCTGGCATACCCTTCATTTGTCTACAGTGAAACTACAGGTGGGTGGCACGGTGGCTCAGTTGGTAGAGCCCCTGCCTCTCAGCAAGAAGGTCGGCAGATTTAATGATTAATTATTATCTAACTATTAATTATTAATTAATAATTATTTGGGTGATCTCAATCCTAATCTTATCCATTCTTGTCACTCCTAAGGAGAACCTCAGCATCTTCATTTCCACCACTTCCAGTTCTTTCTCCTGTCTTTTTGTCCATGTCTCTGTCTCCAGACCATACAACATAGCTGGTCTCACCACTGTCTTGTAAACTTTTCCTTTGACCTTTGCTGACACCTTTTTGTCACAAATCACTCCTGAAACTTTTCTCCATCCACTCCATCCTGCCTGGACTCTCTTTTTCACCTCTTTACCACATTCCCCATTTTCCTGGACAGTGGACCCCAAGTACTTGAAGTCCTGCACCTTTGTGACCTCTGCTCCTTGTAGCCTCACTGTTCCACTGGCCTCCCTCTCATTCACACACATGTACTCTGTCTTACTACGGCTGACTTTCATTCCTCTTCTTTCAAGTGCATACCTCCACCTCTCCAAGTTCTCTTCCACCTGTTCCCTGTTCTCACCACAGATCACAATGTCATCTGCAAACATCATAGTCCATGGGGATTCCTGCCTGACCTCATCTGTTAGTCGGTCCATCACCAGAGCAAACAAGAAGGGGCTCAGAGCCGATCCTTGATGCAATCCCACCTCCACATTGAAGCTATCTGTCACTCCTACAGCACATCTCACCACTGTCCTGCTGTCCTCATACATGTCCTGTACCAGTCTAACATACTTTTCTGCCACTCCAGATTTCCTCATGCAATACCACACCTCCTCTCTTGGCACCCTGTCATATGCTTTTTCTAAATCCACAAACACACAATGGAGTTCTTTCTGACCCTCTCTGTACTTCTCTATCAACATCCTCAAAGCAAAGATGGCATCTGTGGTGCTCTTTCTTGGCATGAAACCATACTGCTGCTCACAGTCACCTCTTGTCTAAGCCTTCCTTCCACAACTCTCTCCCAGATCTTCATCGTGTGGCTCATCAACTTAATTCCCCTGTAGTTGCTACAACTCTGTACATCACCCTTGTTCTTAAAAATGGGAACCAGCACACTTCTTCTCCATTCTTCAGGCATTTTCTCACCCTCAAATGTGCCATTGAATATTTGAGTCAAAAACCTCACTGCCATCAAGACATTTCCAAACCTCCACTGGTATCAGGTCCTACTGCCTTCTCCATCTTCATTCTTTTCAGAGCTTTCTGGACTTCACCCTCACTAATCTTTCCCACTTCCTCTACTCTTCTTTCTCTTTCATTCTCTTCACTCATTAGCTCCTCAAAGTACTCCTTCCATCTTCCCATCACACTCTCCTCACTAGTTAGAACATTACCATTCCTATCTTTATCAAGCCTAACCTACTGCACATCCTTTCCAGCCTGATCCCTCTGTCTCACCAATCAGTACAAGTTCTTCTCACCCTCGTCCAGCTTTCCATACAACTCATCATATGATAAATAAAAAAATTCTTAATAAATACTGTAAATAAAAAAGGATGCAACTTCTTAAATTTGTCATTTCATATCTTTACTATGCTCCACTGTGAAAACAATTGTGGGTTTTGAGATTTACAAGTCCTTACAATTATGATTACCAGTATATTTACAGTTTATAGAATGTCTGTACTTTTTAGAACTGGGGAAACAATTTTATTTGAATAAACATAAAAAAAAAAGAAAAAAGAAAATTACTGCACTTTCCCATGAAGTCATCCTTCTTGCCAGCATCTCTGTCCCAGACTGTGATGTCCACAAAGCCTCCTTGCTCATCATACAAGTGGAAATCAAACTGTTCTCTCCACTGGGGATTCAGTGTTTTAGGAATTGTCTGGAAAAAAAGCAAAGAAGGTAGTACATAATTTTCCCCTTAGGCCCACTATTTATACTGTATATAACCAAGTCATAAACTATACATTCATACATCTAAAATACAAATAGACTATTTTGTAGTACAATAACAATGTTCCACCCAAATACACACTGAAAGGTGACACTTTTATTACTGTATAAGGAGGCAAAAAATTAATTCACAAGACAGGTAAATTACAAATCAGAAGCGTTAGTGATAAGAAAGTAATTTATTACAGACTGAATGTAAAAGTAAAAACAGAGGAGGAGGATATATGTCCATCTGCAAAGATACACGCTCCTACAAACATGACAAATATTTCACTCCTTTTCAATTGAGCAATATTTTAAAAGCATACCGGTAATTCTAAATCAAAGCTTTCAAGAAGAGAGGTAGAAAATGTGTAGGCTTGAAATGGAAATGAATTAAATCTGACAATGAGTGAGCATGGTCCAGCAGTCAAATGACATGTTTCCCAGGTTACCTTGCTCTTGTACTTCTGGTGGCCCATCCTGAATTTGACATAAGGGTCGCTGAGGCCATTGGCATCCATGGGCTGCAGGCCGCGACCTTCGATTAGACTGATGCTGACAATTCCTCGCCACAGCTGGGCTTTTCTGTGCACATCTGAGAGACGCATGCTCTGATACTGCAGCAAACACACACACACACACATACACACACAAAGAACCGTTTTCACCACCGAGTGGATGTCCATGAGTGCAACAACAAGAAAACAAGATGCTTTTACTAAAGCCAAAGCATACATTTGGCTTGATAACATTTGAGTACAATGCTTCAAGACAACACAGAGGCAGGCAAAACACAACGGAAAACAACTAAACACAAACTTATCTGACATGTTGGGACATAATTATAAATTATGGCACAGCTTTCTACCACCATAAAGGTGTGTGATCATGTGTTAATGTGTTTGTCCATCTGATTTCGTTGAAAAACTCAGAAAGTAATCACTAATTTAAAGCAGATTAACTTTTTGAGTCAAACAATTTCAAGATGCCCACCACAGCTAATTGATCTTAGCCAACACTAAAATGGCTACACAACTTAATAATTATTATTATTTATTGAGCAAAAAAAAAAAAATGGTGTCACCAGCTTCACATACTCCAAACACATAAAGATCATGCAAGAGCTTGAGGGAAAACATCGTGGCAGCTGATATTTATTCAATCAACATTTTCTCCAAACCCTGACCTGCTGTATTTTTAGGAAATATCGAGAACCTTACTTTTTTTTTTCACAAGACATCTTCATTTTGCTGTCTGTTTGTTGTACTACATTTAATTATTATGAAAAAAATCAAGCTTTATATGCTTTAATCTCCAAATCTGTTAAAACGGTTAGCTGCTTTAGAGCATATTGTTTTCCATCTGACTGTCTTGTTTTTTGAAAAAGTCTGCAAACTCAAATTCAACAGTTTATGAATCCAGTCTCTCTCCAGCACTTAAAGGCCTATGTAACCTGTCTTTGAGTCATGTCAGCATCCTTTACTACCACTAAAACCGTGGTACAGTATTTATTTGTGGAACAATTACAAATCCTCCCTCCGTCTCTCATGTCTCTGCCTCTCCTCCTTCCTTGTTAGGCAGAGCGTATTAGCATAGCTTTTGTTTTGCGGGTGCATTTCATTAAACTCCGAACAAACCCTGCCTCGCCTTTGATCTGGAGACAGAGCTTCTATAATTTCCATTTTCCAGACATTAAACAATGCCAACAGCTCCCTACAACGGAGCCAACTTCTCTTACAGTCTCCCGTTCACTTAATATGCTAATGATGAGAGGTTGCGGCTCTTGTTTTTATGGCTACATATGTTTTGTTACAGAGAAAGACTGGGAATTTGGACTAAGATTTTGTCTTTTCATGAACCAGGGCACAGCAGAACAGGCAATATGATCGATCATGTTCAGATTCTGAAAGGCTTACAAAACAAAAACAACAAAAAACATGGGAACGTCTGAGTTTGAGCCATTTCTTTTGTCACAGGTGGAGTGGCCCAGTTTGGAAGCTTCAAAAATGTTTCTAAAATGTGCTGATCAATGGATGAAACTACGAAACGTTGGTCAGGTTTAGTTCTCTATGTGCAGCTCAGGATAAAAGTTAAAAAGTAAGTTCAGCTCCAGTTTATTTAGAAAACTGTCCAAAAAAATCTGTCTTCAAAATGATATTGTTATTACCCTGAAAAAAGAACAGCTAGAGCCTTCATGCAGTGACAAATGAGAAGCAAACTCTCAATCAGCATGCTTCCATTTCAACCAGACAGAGAACAAATGTAAAATAATAAAATAAAAGATATATTAAAGAATACATAAACACCGTTTTTTCTTCAGTATGACAATATAAAAAACTTAAAGGATAGAAATAATGGTGCACAATTAATGAAACACGGGTCAACTCTGAATGAGCATTTCACTAAAATCTTGTCAAAACTAAATATCAGTAAACGTAAATCCTCTGCTTCGCTCATTTTTACACATGGTTTGAGTACGGATCAAAGGTGGAAGAAGCACAACTATTTGATTGTTCTGGACGAGGAGTTGAGCCACAACTCTGCTTGAGTTGCGCACCTGACTTGCTGCCAAACACACATTGAAAATGTACAACTCCATTAACGCTGTGGTCCCCAGACCTTTCAGCTTTTAACCCAGAAACGAACAAAAATCTTGCAACCTCGACTACTGATGGCCGACACGGAGTCAACACAAATTCTACAGCCATTATTGTAACTGTATCCATTTATAACTACTTTTCAAATAGTTACAAATACAGCACAAAATGTGCAATTAGCAGAATTTTGTGTATGTTATTCTGACGTCTGGGGATCATTTTAAGACCCTCACACTCAGTGTTTCATGACCTTAACGATAAAAGTCTCTGCTACTATTGGCTCAATCTTTAGTTTGTCTGTGTTTTATGGATCAACGTGAGGACACATGCACATACAAAGGTCAGTGATTTTTCTATAAAAACACAAACTGTGCTTCAAATATGATCCAAAAACCTGTGATATACTGTATTGTGATAATAGCATCAGCTGTAATGAACTGCTTCAACCTTTGATGAGCACCTATATGGCTCATTAGAAGGTACCGTTTAGGTTGTATCGCACTCTAAAAAAGAAAGAAAGAAAGAAAGAAATAAATAAATAAATAAATAAATAAATAAATAAATAAATAAATAAAGAAAGAAAGAAAGAAAGAAAAAGGGTCCATGCCCTCCGCTCGTGCAAAAAACAGCTTGTGGAAAACAAGATGGTGACAATGAGAACTGAAGAAAACAGAACGCAGGAAGTGAAGGAACATGGAAGGGATAAGGGGCCAGGCGAGACTCCATCCATGCACACCAGTGAAGGATAGGCGAGGTGCGGTGCGGTCGGTATGTGGAGTTACAGCAGAGTCAGAAGGTTGATGAGTCACATGCTGTTTTAGTTTACCTTACTGGATCGTTTCCAGTTTCTGCCCAAAAGCATGGTCTGCGAACGAGACAAAGCGGTTACAGAGCGCCTCTCACGGTCTCGTCTTAAACAAAGGCCAAAGGTGAGAGGTCATGTCGTGTGTGAAGTTCAGATAATAAGCCCCGATGCTGGTGAGGGGAGGGGGAGTTAGATGAGGTAAGTGTGGCACCATGCAAGTTAACTAAGCAGGGAGTGTAACTGCACCGTGACTTATCGTGAGGTGTTTTGTTGTTGTTATATAACCACATGTGAAGATATGTACATGAATAAACATACAGAACACTGCAAATCAAGTGCTTTTCTCACAGTATACCCATGTTTTATATTAATCTATAACTGTTAACTACTCCGCTAAAAACCCACAAACACAAAAGTGATATTTTCTGCTCTTTACAGCTTTGGATTAAAGTTAACTTCTTACGCTCAGTGACTGATTATGACAATTTGCTGTGGGAAATTATCAATCACCAAACTTTACTCTTTATATGAGCAACAATATTCAGTCACTAACACTGATATTCCCACAAACACAACGTCTGTGCAGCAGTTTATTAAAACTTGCAAGCAAAAGCTAAAATACACAATATGAGCTTTTTTTAACGAATTGTATAATTACAAGTCTAACCAGCTTCAAATATGTGTTGGGACCACCTTTAATTTTTAACACTAACCCATATAAATGGGAAGATATAAGGATTGAACTGAGCTGAAAAAAAGAATAATAGCTAATGTCATAAAAAAGGGAAATCCTTGCTGTTAAAAAAACACCTTTAAAATACAATTACTGTAATCTGTTTTTATTAAAGCAAAATGATTAAAAATAACCATGAGTAACGGAATATGTTGCACTTTACTGTAAAAAGACTATTTATGAATATACAAAACTCATTCAGATTATTTAATTATTGTTAATTAAACTATTTATTATATTATTATTTAACAAAAATCTACTTTTCCCCCTTAGATTTGGAAAAATCCACTTGTTTCTCTTTTTACCACTAGATGGCAGCAGAGAGCGGTCCAGTTTAACCTTGTGCTTGTTCTCTTCACAGTTGGAGAAATCCAAAATGATGCTTAACCCAAATAAAGTTTACTTGTTCTGTCAATTGTAGGCTTTCTGAACTAAAACAGCAACATAGTTAAGACATCAGATCAAAAGGAATAAAATATGTCCCTCATGGCTCTGCCATGTTCTGAGCACAACGTGCAGGAGTCCAATTAGCCAAAACAAATAATTGACGAGAAATAAATGTAACTTTCAAACGTCGAGGGTTTTCGCAGAGGCGCAATGCAACATAATTAGGAATGAAGATCAGTTGCTCTTAGAACGCGCTACTTTTCCACGCAGCATAATTAAACTTGTGTTTTTGCACTGGGATCTGCTGACTTGTACAGTTTCCAACAACCGAGGCTGAGCAGAGCCAGCACATTCCAGTTCAACGCTGCTTGTATGTTCCTCTGATGTGTGGAGACGCCACAGTTAAAATCACTGCAGCTGAATTTGATACAACTTATTTAAACATTATTTAAATTTTCAGTTTTGTTTGGTTTACTGCTAAGAAGGTGCTAAGTTACAGTAGAACTCCAGAAAACAAGTAAGACTACTCTTTATGAAATAATAAAGAAGAATGCACAGTTCTGAGTATTTTCAAGTACATTTCTTACAGCGTCTTTTACGTCTCCTTCTTTTGGTGTCAGAGTAACAGCAAATTCCAGGCTGCCCAGGTTCTGTTCAGGATACTGTGGGTCCTTCAGGTCCAGCGTCACATCCAGTGTCCTATAGGATGCAAAGTCATCATGTTCACATAAAAAAACCATCATTTGAACCATGTACAGTAGTGCAGAGTTCTGCATGTTCCTGTGCACATACCTCACACTACTGTCCTGATACTTTAAAGCACCTCTAGTTTTTAATTCTTAGCTTTAAACAAGTCAGAATGTATTGTAATATTTGTAAATTCTCTTGACGTTATCAGGTTTTATGAAGGTCTTTCAACATTTTTCTTCAGACTTTGGCTGTTTTTTTCCCCACCCATTTTTCAGTCTAGTTCTTGTACCGTATAGTGTGAGAATAAAAGTGAGTCAAATCCCCTGCACGAGAACTATTCTGAAAGTGTCCAAAAACTCAAACAGTTTTTATGAATGCATTGCAAAGAAACATGCACTACATGTCAGAGCTATTTGAATACATTCAGCCTAATTTTATGGTCAAAGTTTGAATTTTGTTGATATTTTGGTATATATTGGGTGAGGTGGGTCCGCCTGCATGCCTGTAAGTTATATGTATAGATATAAGACAACAATAAAACTCATATGAGATAAGCTTGCTGCAAAATTGAAAAATTATCTTTTAAAGCTAAAGAGCAAAAAGCAAATGGACTGTACTGTATTTATATACTGCAGTACCTTTCTGTCTTATTGAGATACTCAAAGCACTTTACACTACAACCTGTGCCCTCATTTACCCACAGCACTCTACTACATCTATACAAAGACTAATCAGTGCTTTATCACATTCATACACTGATAGGACACACATCAGAGGCAATGAGGGGTTCAGTGTCTTGTCCAGAGACACTTCGACATGTGACTGCTGGTGGAATTTAACCCCCAACTCTCCCATTGGAGGTCAACTGCTCCAACCACTCATCCACAGCCGCCCCAAGCAGGAAATGTGTTTGCTGTGCAAGTAAAACTTTGCTTTAATTAAACAATGCAATGTGAACATACACCGCAGTCATTCCACCAGCAAGGAGCTTCTATCTTAACCAAACAAGAGGTTTCTGAGGCTGAAACTGTGACAGACAGCATGCTTGCTGTCCTTATTAAGTTATTATAAACTTAAAAAATAAATTAAATTGTTGTTTGTTAGCCTAAAGCCCCCAAACATGACCTACTTGCCCTGATATATTGTATGCCGAGTTTTCGGCAGCTGTTTGGAAGTCATCTTGTTGGTGTTAACATACTATTTTATGTGTCAAATTGTGTTACTTTGTTTAAATTTAACAGATTCAATAAAAAAGACGAGAATTAATTGTGTCTATGTAACTGCTGGTAACAGATTGCCTTAAGATCTCTTTCACAATAATTTAATCTGTAAATTATAGATCAGAGTTGAGTGGCTTGAACAAAAATACACTGTTTTTTTTTTTTTTAAATGCTTAGGTACTGTGCAGAAAAGGTGTTAAAAAAATCAGAAAACCTTTAGAAAAAAAAAAATCACTGTTGAGGGCCATTTTAAAATGTTACAGGGAAGTCTCGCTGTTTGAAAGCAAAATGTAAAGATAAAAGGGATGGCAAGATGTGTGGCCTGTCACTGAAAAATAAACTTTCCTTCTGCAAGTAGGTGTAGAAACATATTTTTTCACAATGATCCACCACATAAGGAAAACAGATCAAATAAACTTTGAAAAATCCAATTTAATCCAACATCTCTGTAACCTATGGCTGTGAACCAGAATGAAACAGCTGTAAAACATCTAAACATGTCAGCTTGGAGCTGACAAGTCAAAAGTCTCTTGTTTTGAGGTTGAAACAACCAGTACCTACCTGTGACATCACCTGATGTCCCTTGTTATAACGGCATGTGCCACTAAAATAACCTGGAAGCCTGAATAAAAAAAGAGGTCTAACTTCATCAGTGAAATTTATTTTGATTCTATTGTCTTTCATTTCTTTTTATTATGCTTTTCATTTCTACATTGCATTCTGGTATCATCTTGTTGAACTTTTGAAGAGGTAAAAGAAACTTCTAAAGTCTGCCACTAGAGGGCAGTCACTGACAGTTTTTGTTTGGATCATAAAAATGATGTTTGGTAAGTTGTGTATCAAGAAAACTGCTGGTCTTAGAGCAGAGTGTGCAGCTCCCAGCCGCACTGCTTCATGTTTTTAATTTTAGCACGTCAACTTCTCTAAACATCTCCATCACTGACGAAATGGAGCATGCAGGACAGTTTCTTTCATACAATCACTTGAGACGGAAATAATTGGAATAGTTTAGGTGAAAAGACAGCCAAACACTCAGGATGTTTTAGTGGAAAGGAATAAAAAATAAATAAATAAAAAGACACCTCTGATGTTCCAGAGACTCCAGATGGAGATAGGCTGAGCCCATGAAGTCATCCTGCAGTCCAAAGTCATAGTCAAACACCTAAAAGAGACAGAAAAGGCGACTGTCAGGGAGAACAGTAAACTCTCCATCACACCTTTTCATCAGTCTTTGACTAGAAATAGAGCTCGTCTTCAGAAAGGTCTCATATTTGTATAAAACATATGATAAAGAAATGTTTGGACATCCTTGTTCAGCATTTATAACTGCTGTGCTGTTAGAAGATGGTTAATGTGTGTCTAAAGGGCTTGAAGTTTTTATAAGATTTTGATAAGAAACATCTGGAGGTGAGTTTTCCAAAACTTGGTGACGTAAAAAATTATCTTCCACGAATAATCCAATCGTTCTAGGGAAAATACATCTCTAAACTTTATTCAGTTTAATACAGATTATT
>JBBPBX010002632.1:9313-22310 GCA_038048925.1 Garcialebias charrua
GTCTGCAGTTTCTGTAGAACATCAGCACTTAGAAAAAATTTCAACAAGCAAAGCATTCTGATCCCTCCCCCTCAGAGCCATATATGGCTCTGCCCCCTTGTGGTCTGTTGAAATTCAAATTCAAGCTCTGTTTTTATTGGCTGATTCAAATTCAAGCTCTGTTTTTATTGGCTGATTCAAATTCAAGCTCGGTTTTTATTGGCTGGTTACAAACTTTGTTTTTATTGGCTGGAAAATGGCGGGTCACTTTTTCTTTTTAGAAATGCTTATTTACCACCTGGAGAAGCAAGGGGACAATATTTTTTTTTTTTTCAGAGATTACCTCTCTAACATCAATCTAGTGACAGAGTGAAGAAATATGTTAAAAATATACTGTTAGAAAAGTTACATATAGCAGCTTTAAATATGTTCGTTTTTGCAAACAAAATGATAAATCACTTTAATTTTGCTTTAAAAGTGATTTTGAACTTCAAGCCGTGTTTAATCATGGGAAATCCGATTACACACAAACGCACCATCAGTGACTAGTGTGAGGCAGAGCTCTGGGCTTGTCACAGTGCGCGGGTGTGAGCAGCTCCACATGAAGGTAAGTCTGATACAGCATCAGACCTAAATTAGATCCTGTTGTTTCTTGTTCCATCACCCAAACTATTTTCTGCTTCCCAAAATGAAGACAAATAACTCAAATCTTCACATAGATTGATAAATTCATCTGGTTTTAAATTGTCCGCTATTAAAGAGACCAGAGCCCTCTGCCTCTCACTACGTCACAGATGGTGCGTTCGTGTGTAATCGGATTTCCCATGATTAAACACGGCTTGAAGTTCAAAATCACTTTTAAAGCAAAATTAAAGTGATTTATCATTTTGTTTGCAAAAACGAACATATTTAAATGATAAAATATATATATTTTGAGCAATTTTATGAATAGTAAAAAAATCATGAGTGGACCTTTAACCATAGGACTGAAAATGTTATTAAGCTCAAATGCATCTGCAAAGACAAAAATGTTTCCTTTGAAATATGAAAAAGTCTAAATAAAGAACTGCTTATAGAATCGGTGTGACAAACGTGTCGGAGGAGCAGCTCTTACTCTCTATGGGGACGCCGTTCATGGTCCACGTGATGAAGGGTTTGGGTATTCCACTGGCTCTGCAGGTCAGCGCTCCATTCTCTCCTGGAGCCACAACAAGGTTCCTGGGCGGGCCACTGATCCAGTAAGGGGCAGCTGGAGGTAGAGCAGAGAGAATTCATTACTGTACTGAACACACAACCCTGCTGCCATCTGTGCATCAATCAGTTATGAGATGGAGGAAGAGGGCAAATGTAAAAAAAACTAGGGATGCACCAATCCACATTTCTCACTTCCGATCCGATACAGATACTTGAAAACTGGGTATCGGCCGATACCGATACTTTTCCGATCCGATACTGTTCAGGTATGTGAATCTGTATAATGAAATTTTTGTACCCACACTATTCATTTTAACATTGTGTGAGTTAAACCCAATGAAGACACTCTTGAGCCTTACATCAAGAAACTCACAAACTTTAACAGCACACAAGAGGCAGGTCTATACCACACACATGTCCTCACTCATGGTGCAGCTGGAAAACAAACAAAAAAACGCTAAGCATGATGGGAAAGACAACAAAATCCACTCCCCTTAACCACTAAGAGAGTGGATTTTGTTGTCTTTCCCATCATGCTTAGCGGTTTTTTGTTTGTTTTCCAGCTGCACCATGAGTGAGGACATGTGTGTGGTATAGACTTGCCTCTTGTGTGCTGTTAAAGTTTGTGAGTTTCCTGATGTAAGGCTCAAGAGTGTCTTCATTGGGTTTAACTCACACAATGTTAAGACAGCAGTCACAGAATATGTTGGAACACAAGTGCTCTTTGAAGCTGGATCGGAAATATCGGCAGGTTGGATCCGATATCCGATACTTAAATTATGCTGGTATCGGATACCAATACCGATACTGGATCGGATCGGCCCCATCCCTAAAAAAACATCAAGAGTGTGTGCTGGTTTCGATCAGAATCTTCACCTTTGACGGCGACGCTGATGACGTGGTGCACAGAGCCCAGCTGGTTCCTGGCTGCGCAGCGGTAACCTCCTGCATCCGCCTCGGACACGTTCACGATGCGAAGGGTCTTGTTGAAGTGCAGGAAGGACGTGCGCCTGGACGGAAGATCGCCGCTCACTTTGGTCCAGGATACTTCAGGAGTCGGACTGAATCCAGTAAGAAACGAGTGATGACCAAGAAGGTGGGTCCTCAGATCTTTGTCATATTCAACACTGGTTCTCTGACTTACAGTCCATCAGCGATGCACTCCATCTCCAGAACGTGTCCCCGCAGCACCACCATGGAGCTGGAGGAGCCAGATGGGGTGAGGAAGGTGGGCTTCCTTTCATCCACTGGGGCTTCTGCAGTCACACACACACACACACACACACACAGTGAGTAAAAAGCCCAGATGCAACATTCAGCACGAGTCCAGGATGAAAAGAAGAGGTCCGTTCTGCTCACTAACCCCCCACCAGTCTACAAAGTGAAACCTGTGCTGCTCTGAGATGAACTGTGCTCATGCACTGCAAAAATACTCATGTTTTATTAATAAATATACATTAACAGCCAGTGTGTTTTAATACACTGAGTTATGTGTGTGTGTGTGTTGATTACTAAGAAACTGCCCTCACATTACTAATAAAAAATAAATCTACTGCTCTCTGTTTATAGTAATAATCTTTAAAAGTTAATCAGTTACTAAAGTCAAAACTAAACCTTTTTATGATGACTAGTTGTTTTCATGAATTTGAGGGAAACGGACATGTTTCAATGTTTCAAGTGTTTCAGAGTTTACTCAAACTCTTCACACACACACCAAAAGAGTTTTAAAGCAATGAGTAGTAAATAAATGTGAAATTAAAATGTTAGTGTTTGAATCAAGGATTGAATGGAGAAAATGGAAAAATGTTTTTATTAGAAATAAAAATTACATTTGCTCATTTTTCTAATAGAGAAGAATTTAATTTGGAGGAGTGTTAATCATTAATAGTTTAAGTTTATACTTACCTTGGTCATTTTTAAGCTAAATACAGTGCAAAGTTCAAGTGAATGAAGAGAAAGTTAGCCAAATAATTATGGGGGGTAGGGGTGGGGTGGGGGGTCAGCTGGAGTGATTTTTAGGGTTGAGGGGTGTTAAAAGGTAAGCTGCAGTTCCCAGTTCTATGTTAGAGGTGGCCACAAGAGGGCGCCAAATCCCAGCATGAATAAACCACAGAGCTTGTAAAATCAAATAAATAATAATAATAATCCAAGGAGAACCGGGTAAAGGAGTGGTGTTAGAGGGTAAAGGTTAGAGTTTGGATCTCTAGTTTTGGAGGTGAGGAGGAATAAAAACTAGAGGGTTGTCAAAACTCACCACTAAACAAATCAGTGTCATTGTAAAAATCTGCCATTGTGTCATTGATTGCATCCACTGCAACACAACAGAAAATCACACGTGCATCAAAGGAAAAATGTTATGAAGTTAAAAAAAAAAAAGTAACAAACATTTGGATAAATTAACACGACAATGATAAAATCTAAACAAAACTCAAAATTGTAGATGAGGAATGTCTTTGGGGTCCAGACTCAGCCTGTGAACTGTCAGTGTGAAGTGACAGAGAACCTCGAGAACTCGCACAACATGTCTTTTCAGGGGGACGACGACCATATGAGACATATGAGACATATGAGACATATGAGACATATGAGACATATGAGACATATGAGACATATGAGACATATGAGACATATGAGACATATGAGCCTCGCACGCTGTCAAGTTAGCACAAACAGAAAGAGAACTGCTTCTTACACACACACACACACACACACACACACACACACCACTGCTCTGTATTCACCTCGTTCGTACAAAGGTTCACCACGCTCCAAGGTTTTTACCACATTTGAGAGAGAGACTTACGGTTGAGGACCCTGACAGTGATGGGTTGTTTCTGCTGGATGGTTTGTGTGTGCGTGAAGCGAGCGTAGCAGATGTAGTCGTTTCTGGAGTCCTCTCGGAGAACGTTCGAGAAGTAGAGGTCGCCGTTCAGGGACTGGGACACCCGCTTGCTCTGAGGCAGCTTCTGAAAGTCTGAAAAGTGCAAATGTTTAAGTAAACTCACATTATTATGAGTTAACAGAGTATTTTCTGACGTAAATGTCACACTGTAGTCTAAGTCACATCAGTATAAATACGTCTAATGAAGTGGGAAAATCCACAAAACTGTTGCATCTACTATGCATCACCGCTGACGTGTCGTGTTGGTTACATGTCACCACTGACCACCTGGAAACGTGGGCCGGTGTTGTGCCAAAAATCAACTGGCTGCCAAATGGTGGCTGCGGTAGCGTGCACGGGAGGACTTTAACAATAATTTAACAAGAATAACACTTAAAAACAATTATTTGTTTGCTCATAAGTAAATGTGTGTCTCAGTTGAACTTTTCCTTCATAAATTCACTTTGACGGTCAAATCAGCTGTAATTCAAAAGCTGATATGAAGAAAAATGAATAAGCAGTGGGCGACTCGCTGTGCATTTCTTTGAAATTTAACAAGATAAACACCTAAAACAATTATTTGTTTGCTCGACTTTATAGCAAAAGTGTGTCCCAGTTGAACTTTTACTTTATAAATGCACTTCAAAGGTCAAATCAGCTGCATTTTTCTGGGGCTGCTCAGCAAAATGAAGCTGATTTGACTGTTGCTCCAGGCAGACGATGGTGGCAGGTTATGATGGCAAGCCCATTGTGTCATTAATAGCTACTTTTACCTATTATGTGATACAACCTTGATAACAGTTTATCTGTTTTAACTGAGCTCTAGAAATAAAGATGACGACTTGACAACGGCATGCTACACTGCTCGACTGCCGTCTAGTGGCTGAAAATGGTAGTATTTAATATTTTCAGTCAGAATGAATGAAAACAGTCATATCTCAGCCAGAAATTGGTTTATAAACATGGGAAAAATCCATAAATAAGTTGCTTTGGCGTATAAGTCAACGGGCATGCAAATTATGCAAAAACTGTGACTTATAGGGTGAAAAATACAGTACCGGTAGGACTGGAAAGCACCTTGCATGGTAGTCTGCCACTGCCGGTGTATGAATGTGTGTAGCACTTTGAGATTTTCACTAATGAAAAGTGCATTATAAATTGAATTCATTATTATTATTATTATTTTTACCCAAAGCAGGATGTGAGGGAGGTTACAGATGGCATTACGGTGAAACTCTTCCCAAAAATATGTGATAAATACATTAAGAAATCAAAAGTCATGCAGCCTGAGCAAGAAAACAACAACTTCTACAGGATTTGAGGTCAACAGGCCAACAAACTGTAAAACTAACTTTTATTTTTACCTGCAACATTTACAGATAATACAGTAAGTCAGGAGTGAGGGACTTACTATTGTCCATCCAGAATATAATGGGGGGAGGAATGCCTGCGGGGGGTCGGCACGGCAGCACCAAGGACACACCTTCCTGCACCACGATTGGCCTCATGTTTTCCTTTGACCACAAGGGAGACCCTGGAGTGTTTGACATGATGAACAGAGTCACATGCTAACATGAAATACTGATACTGGACACGTCGATGACAGGTGCATTGTGGGAAGATCGCAGGTCGATGCCTAACCGAGTCACAGACAGCTACAAGGGAACAGACATCAGGATATTAAAATCTATCCATTACTGGATCCTGCAAAATAAAACATGCATGACTTTAACTTCATGCAGCCTTTACCTTCCATGAGAGCTTGAATGATGAACAAGTCAACTTCAATGATTGAAGAAAAGGAAAAAATGAGATGTTGTGAAATATGTGCTGCTCAAATTAATGGAACATCAGATTGTACCAACACTTCATCCTCAGTAATCCTCAGTCAGGTCATCTGGACAGTTTTTATTTTTTTTGGCTGAGACGTTTCGTCCTTCATCCAAAGGACTTCTTCAGTCCGAGAAGCCACAAACAAACTGGAATCCCACAAATACCACACTCCCATAGTGGGAAAAAACCAGTTTGCTAGTGATAAGATGGTTTCTGGGGCCCACCCTCTCCCCCGTCAACTCCTCTGATGCAGCCATGCCACACTGGTTCAAAACACCAGACTGTACTTACTGGACTGTCTCACAACGATGTTGTTGGAAATGGCGGTTCCGTGGTTGTTCCTCGCCGTGCACTGAAACACCCCCTCGTAGTTTTCAGCCCTCGTCATGCTGATGTCCATCACCAGCGTTCCGGAGTGGGGCCTCATGGTCACTCTGGGGTCCTCATCAATGTTGAAGTGGGTCCCATCTTTGGTCCAGGAAAATCTGAAGACACAAGTGCAAACTGTAACTAGGGATGCACCGATACAAATTTCTCGCTTCCGATCCAATACGATACATAAAACTGGGTATCGACCGATACTTTTCCGATCCGATACTGTACAGGTATATGAATCTGTATAATGAAATTTTTGTACTGATACTATTCATTTTAACATTGTGTGAAATAAACCCAATGAAGACACTCTTGAGCCTTACAACAGGAAACTCACAAATGTTAACAGCACACAAGAGGCAGGTCTATACCACACACATGTCCTTCTTACTCATGGTGCAGCTGGAAAAACTAAAAAAAAACACTAAGCATGATGGGAAAGACAACACAGCCCACTCCCACTAAGGGAGTGGATTTTGTTGTCTTTCCCATAATGCTTAGCGTTTTTTTTTTTTAGTTTTCCAGCTTTAGGTGCAGCTGGAAAACTAAAATACCGCTAAGCTTTATGGGAAAAACAACAAAATCCACTCCCTTAGTGGTTAAGGGGAGTAGACTGTGTTGTCTTTCCCATCATGCTTAGCGTTTTTTTAGTTTTCCAGCTTTAGGTGCAGCTGGAAAACTAAAATACAGCTAAGCATTATGGGAAAGACAACAAATAATAATAATAATAATAATAATAATAATGTCATATTTTTGTCATCTATGCAAGTTTCCACACACGACGAAATTTGACTCTGCATTTAACCCAATCACCACCAGGTGGCAGCGGGCACCTATAGAAAGCGCGCCGGGGAGCAATGTGATTAGATGTGCTGCTCAAACACACCACAAGACTATGCCGTGACTGGGGTTCGAACCAGGGTCCTCCGGGTCCCAAGTCCAGTTCCCTTGCCACTACACCATCAAAATCCATTCCCTTAGTGGTTAAGGGGAGTGGGCTGTGTTGTCTTTCCCATCATGCTTAGCGTTTTTTTAGTTTTTCCAGCTGCACCATGAGTGAGAAGGACATGTGTGTGGTATAAACCTGCCTCTTGTGTGCTGTTAAAGTTTGGGTGTTTCATGTTGTGAGGCCCAAAGTGTCTTCATTTGGTTAAATTGCACAATGTTAAGACGGCAGTCACAGAATATGATGGAACACAAGTGCTCTTTGAAGCTGGATCAGGAATATCGGCAGGTTGGATCCGATATCCGATACTTAAATTATGCTGGTATCGGATACCGATACTGGATCGGATCGGCCCTATCCCTAACTGTAACAACGTGTGACTCACCAGAAACTGTGTCCCGATAATCTCATTCTGCATTGCATTAACATGAATATGGATTAAAGAAGTCAAACTGAAGCTCGTCTTTACTACAAACTGTAGCTAATGTACTTGCATTTCGTTTATCACAAACTCGATCCATCCCATTTTTTTCAAAATAAGAGTGGACATGACACACAATTGGCTGATTGATGGATGAGCCGCACAATCGGCATGTAATTATCATTTAAAATAAATTATTTGAAATTATTTAGCACCTGCTGCACATTTGTGCAGCCCATACTGCAGGATAAACTTCCTGCTGCAGCTGATCAGCTGCTCTCCTGCAGAGCTGAGAAGTGGGCGTGGCCAAAAGTGCTTGCAGGTGGCTGAGAGCAGAGGAGGCAGAGAGCTGAAATCATGACGCTGTGCTCTTTTAGCGTTTAGAGTTTAGAAATATTGTTTAGAATATTGCAAGGGTGTGGGAAGGGTCTAAAACGCCTTAATATATATATAAATATATAAATACTCAAATAAACTACTACTTGTACTACTATTCCTACTTTTTCACATCGCGGGGCTTCAGGGTACAGATCTCCCACGATAATTGAGGGACTACTTTACTTCCTTTCACCATGATTGCATGAAGCTACATGAGTCTGTAATATTAAATGAACCTCCTTGTTCATTTGGATTAATGTTAAGCAAAATAATATCAAAGATAAAGGCTAAAAACAAGATTTTTAATCACCAAAATCTTAATTATCATCACGCAAATTTAAAGTATTTAAGTCTTAGCCTTCTTCAGCCTCTGTTAAAGGCAACTCGCCAACAATTCAACACCATCATATTTTTTTATTTTTTTTTTACTTTGAATGAACCCAAACTCTAAAAGTAGATTCAGGGATGGGAAACTGCTGGGAGCTGAATCCTCTCATGTGACAGACAGAGGAGCGTTTTTATTCACCAATTAGCGTCGTGAAATGTAAATCAACCTCGGTTTATTCCTACCTGGGATGTGGCTTCCCCTTGGCCTCGCAGTGAATTATAATATTCTCCCGTGGATCGATGATGTAATCCTTTGGGGACTGCTGAGTTATTGTCGGGGGCTGCGGCACTGGAGGGAATCAAAAGGAAGGAAGTAAAACCTTAACTGCATAACTACGCCATTTTTGTCCTGAAGTACTGACCACACGAGCAGTCGCTTTCAAACACACACACACTGAAGCCAGACAGGAGTACAGTTTGCTGACATACGATAAATAAAAGCTTTCACAACATGTGCAATGGAAAAGGGCATGCAGAACACTCAGGTGCACTTCTTCTTCCTGCAACAATTTGACGCTCAGTGACTTCCTGCCAGCATCAGGGAGATGCTTAATGAACGATGACAAAACAAATAACAGAAGAACCTCATGCTGTTTGCAATCCCGCTCTACAGGGGGAAAAAACAAACATCTACCACTGCAGAAACACACAAAACCATAAAAAGCAGATAAAGAAATCAATGCATGCAAATGTTCACTTCAAATGGCACTCAGCACCTTCGAACAAATGAAATATTCAGCTACATAAACATAACTCTGCACACACAAATCAAAATGTTGTCATTGCGGACGCGTTCATTTGAGACTTACATCCTTCCAGAACTTTTGTGTTTTCCCCCACAATGAAACAGCAAATAAGAAACAATGTGACAATGGAGAGAAGCAGATTAGTCAAGACAACATACAGATTTCAGCTTCACTGCAACGTCTGCATACGTCTGGACCTTCATTAAGGATTGCAAGTATTCAACCAGAATATGTTACGTCCCTAAAATTACACTTTAATGAAAAACAAGCTCGAGGGATGAAAGTCAGTCTGGCATCCTCCTTGTCCTTTTTTATATCCATCAAAATAAGAACCTCAGGTCCAACATTGGCTTTATAATACAGAAGACAAAACCAGAAAAATAAAGAGTTAAACTTGAAGACTTCAGGAAATTTAGAATCTGATGCAGGTTTAGGATTCAACAATAAATAAAAAAGGCTGCAAAGCAAAGTACCATATTTTCTGGAATATAGGTTGCACCTGAATATATAGGTCGCATTGTCCAATTATTGCCAAAGAATTGGAAAAATCCATATATAGGTTGCACCTGAATATAGGTCGCACCTACGTCAAAATGTGGACCGTGTTTAGCTCTGCTGCAAATGTCTGCCACAGGAGCGCACAGCAAGGCTTTTAAGAAGATTAACACTTAAAAACAATTAATTGTTTGATAAAAATTATAGCAAATATGTGTCTGAGCTGAACTTTTCTTTAATAAATGAATAATTTTAGCAGGATAAACACCTAAAAAATATATTTGTTAGCTGACATTATTGTAAGAGTGTGTCTCAGTTTAATTTTTGTTAATAAATGATTACAAATCAGCTTATTTTATAAAAAGCCATAAATAGGTCGCACCTGAATATTGTCAGGATTGGCTCCCTTCGTCCCCCTCTGTTAGTCAGTTAGTTTTAAGGTTTCCAGTTTAGTCTCATGTTTATTCACTCTTAGTTGTCATCCTGTAGTCAGTTAGTTTATTAGTTTCCCTTCCAGTTTAGTCTCATGTTTTCACTCTTAGTTTTACCAGTTAACTTTCGTGTTTTAGGTTAGTTTTCCGGTCCTGCTCTGTGTCCCTAGTTGAGTGTCTCCGTTGATTGTCCCCAGGTGTCTGTGATCATGTCTCGTCATAGTTGTGTGTATATAAGCCCTGTCTGTGTCTCATTTCATTGTCGGTGCATAGTCTGGTGTAATCTGGTAAACCCTCATGTCTCTCGCCACAGCTCCTCTCCTGTGAGTATTGCTGCCACGACAGCCTAGTTTATTTGTGTTATTAAAAGTATTACTTTTACAACCGCCTGCCTCCTGCGTTTCCGTCTGCACCACTGGGTTTTCATGCTCCCTGAGTAAAACCGTGACATTATGCACCGACCATACAAAAAGCCCAGCGGACGGAACGGGTCGCCTACCTGTTTGCTCGACTCCACGCAGCGGGACGAGGTCGTTTTCCGGTGTGGTGGATTTTGGCTCCACGAGGACCACCTGACGTCCTGCTCCAGTTCGGCTCTCCCTCCAGGTCCACTCGTTGTCTCCGGCTGGACCTCAGGGGAGGACAATGACGACGACCTGTGTTTTCCTCTTTTCCCCCAGTCTCAGCGCCGCCGTAGAAGCGGTAGAAAGATGACCCGGAAGTGTTCACCGGCGCCTCCATCTTTGTCTGCTGATCGGGCTCGGTCCAGCGAGTCCGAGCATTTTGGGCACGACTCCAGCGCTCCGGTGGGGGCGCGTTCCATGGCCTCACCTCCTAGGTTCCCGGTGAGGGTGGACACAGACGCCCCACCGTCGCTCGCAGCGTTTCCTGCTCGGTTCGGTGAACCTGGTCGCAGCGACTCCACGGGGGCGGGTCTTCATGCCGCTCGCTCATCTCCCCGTTCATCAAGTGACCTGATGAGGGGGGGCCAGCACACAGGTCAGTCAACTGAACACCATTCAGTCTCTCCAGCAGAGGTCACCCTAGGTGAGCCGTCAGGGGTGATGAATACACTTGACACTACGCCCCCACCCAGAGACGCTCCTTTGTCTAAATCAAACACACACCAGCTTCAGTCCAAAGAAATCATACAAATAAACCGGACTTTACAAAGTTTAATCACCTCAGCTAAAAATAACCCGGACTGTTTTGATTTTGTGCTTTCCCTCGCTGAGAAGTTCATATTATCCCAACCCGGTGTGACCCAGCTCCCTGAATATGAACAATTTTTACTTGGAATAAGGACTCTAAAATTATCCACCTCGGAGCCGGTTCTTCCATCAACCCCAGTTGTCTCCAGCCTATGTTCTGAACCGGTCCCTGTTATGAAAACTACTGTTAACAACACAGTCAGGCAGCAGCCTGCAACAACCACCAGTTTTCTGCTTCCTGACCCTTCAGCAGCAGCAGTCAGCCCTGACCCTTCAGCAGCAGCAAGCCCTGAAGCAGCAGACCTTCCAGTTCCTGTAGAGTCCTACTCTGAGGGGGTCCGGGTAGATGCCCCTCACTTCACCTGTACTTTGGAGGGTCCTGAGTCCAGGAGGGGTTCCCAGTCAGGTGGTTCTGGACTGCGCCGTCGCCGCCGTGGCAAAGATCGAAGACAGAGAGGGCTAACAGACTCTTCAGCTCTTGTTCATGCTCCTGATGCTTCGGCTACTGCAGTCTCCTCGCCCGGTTCGTCGGCTGGTTCAACGCCTGCAGCTCCGGCATGTCTCGGGAGGGTCCAGGAGGACACCTCCCACGGTTCCTGTCTCGGGAGGGTCCAGGAGGACTCGTCCCACGGTTCCTGTCTCGGGAGGGTCCAGGAGGACTCGTCCCACGGTTCCTGTCTCGGGAGGGTCCAGGAGGACTCGTCCCACGGTTCCTGTCTCGGGAGGGTCCAGGAGGACTCGTCCCACGGTTCCTGTCTCGGGAGGGTCCAGGAGGACTCGTCCCACGGTTCCTGTCTCGGGAGGGTCCAGGAGGACTCGTCCCACGGTTCCTGTCTCGGGAGGGTCCAGGAGGACTCGTCCCACGGTTCCAGTCTCGGGAGGGTCCAGGAGGACACCTCCCACGCTCCCTGCTGGCCAGTGGCCCCACCGTCTCCGGCTCCAGGGGGCGCTGCCCCGCCGTCTCCGGCTCCAGGGGGCGCTGCCCCGCCGTCTCCGGCTCCAGGGGGCGCTGCCCCGCCGTCTCCGGCTCCAGGGGGCGCTGCCCCGCCGTCTCCGGCTCCAGGGGGCGCTGCCCCGCCGTCTCCGGCTCCAGGGGGCGCTGCCCCGCCGTCTCCGGCTCCAGGGGGCGCTGCCCCGCCGTCTCCGGCTCCAGGGGGCGCTGCCCCGCCGTCTCCGGCTCCAGGGGGCGCTGCCCCGCCGTCTCCGGCTCCAGGGGGCGCTGCCCCGCCGTCTCCGGCTCCAGGGGGCGCTGCCCCGCCGTCTCCGGCTCCAGAGGGCGCTGCCCTGTCCCCGACTCCAGGGGACGCTGCTGCCCTGCTTCCAGCTGCAGAGGGTCCCGACGCCTCTACGCCTGCAGAGGGTCCCGACGCCTCTACGCCTGCAGAGGGTCCCGACGCCTCTACGCCTGCAGAGGGTCCCGACGCCTCTACGCCTGCAGAGGGTCCCGACGCCTCTACGCCTGCAGAGGGTCCCGACGCCTCTACGCCTGCAGAGGGTCCCGACGCCTCTACGCCTGCAGAGGGTCCCGACGCCTCTACGCCTGCAGAGGGTCCCAGTGCCTGCGACGCCTCTACGTCTCCTGAGGGTCCCGGCGCATGCGACGCCTCTACGTCTCCGGAGGGTCCCAGCGCCGCCGACGCCTCTACGTCTCCGGAGGGTCCCAGCGCCGCCGACGCCTCTACGTCTCCGGAGGGTCCCAGCGCCGCCGACGCCTCTACGT
>JBBPBX010002632.1:23585-42252 GCA_038048925.1 Garcialebias charrua
TGCCAATGGTCGTTCGGGACGCGTCAACGCCCGATGTCTCTACACCTGCCGACGTCTCGACGCTCGATGGTTCCCACGATCTCTTGACACTTGATGGTTCCCACGACGTCTCGTCTCCCGTCTCTACGCCCATTGACGTCTTGTGGCTGGGCGTCACAACGCCGCATGAGGATGCTCCTGTTTTGGGTGGACCCTGGGGGGTCCTACCCTCATCTTCGACTTTCCTGTGGCCTCGTCACCGACGGAGGCTCCTGGTGATGGGCTGCCTTCCTGCTGCCCGCCTGACTGGCCGCCCGCCCGACCAACTCCTGCCTGAGGGGCGGCGTCCCGGCCGACCGCCTGACCGGCTCTGTCCTGAGGGGCGACGTCCCGGCCGACCGCCTGACCGGCTCTGTCCTGGGGGGCGACATCCCGGCCGTCCGCCTGACCGGCTCCTGCCTGCGGGGCGATGCCCTGGCCGACCGCCTGACCTACCTGGTGGACGGGCCGTTGCCCGCCTGGACGTTTTTGCGTTCTGTGTCTTGTGTTCTGTGTCTTAGGGTTATGTCCCCTGTCTTTGTGTTTTTTCGTGCCCGTCGTTCCTGCGGTGCCTCCCTCTACCCGCCTTGTTTTTTGGGGGTGTTCTTCGGGGACGCCAGGGGGCGTCTTTGAGGGGGGGTACTGTCAGGATTGGCTCCCTTCGTCCCCCTCTGTTAGTCAGTTAGTTTTAAGGTTTCCAGTTTAGTCTCATGTTTATTCACTCTTAGTTGTCATCCTGTAGTCAGTTAGTTTATTAGTTTCCCTTCCAGTTTAGTCTCATGTTTTCACTCTTAGTTTTACCAGTTAACTTTCGTGTTTTAGGTTAGTTTTCCGGTCCTGCTCTGTGTCCCTAGTTGAGTGTCTCCGTTGATTGTCCCCAGGTGTCTGTGATCATGTCTCGTCATAGTTGTGTGTATATAAGCCCTGTCTGTGTCTCATTTCATTGTCGGTGCATAGTCTGGTGTAATCTGGTAAACCCTCATGTCTCTCGCCACAGCTCCTCTCCTGTGAGTATTGCTGCCACGACAGCCTAGTTTATTTGTGTTATTAAAAGTATTACTTTTACAACCGCCTGCCTCCTGCGTTTCCGTCTGCACCACTGGGTTTTCATGCTCCCTGAGTAAAACCGTGACAAATATAGGTCGCAAGGCATGCAAAAATGATAAAAAGCCACAACCTATATTCCGGAAAATACGGTATTTCAAAGTTCCTGTTGGGTTCAGTTTTAATGAATAATATCAATCAGAAAAGAGCTTCTTTAAAAAAAGAATAAAAAAGAAAAGAAATAAATAAAAAAAACTGAGCAAAATTAACACTTTACCTTTAATTCAGTAAAATTTAGGAACAAAGAGAATTAAAACAGTAACAGAGGAAACATGCAGCAGATTTTTTAATGAGTTTTTTGTTTGTTGTGCCTGTCAATGTGACATTAATGGAAAATACTGAAAAAAAAAACATGAATATACACAGGGTTAAACCTAAAATAAAAACCAGAAAAATAACATGTTGACACCTGAAGTTAAAACCACATTTCTTTTTCCTCTTTCCAAACCTTGGATCCTTAAATCTGTTGTTACACTGCATGGAAACCTTTCAGGCTACTCCAAATATCAAGAAGAAACAAACACACATGAACAGAACGTCTGAGATTTGAACCCTAATGAAAACACACACACATCCATTTCCAGCAGTGAAGGAGAACCAGCAACAGGATGACAAAATATACTGAAAATGTTTTGGTGCCTATAAAAAGTATTTGAACCCGACCAATATACTGGTAGGGCCAATATTTTCGGCTGATATAGACATTTGGGACCTATTGGTATGGGTGATAATTGTCACATTATGCAACGTATAATCACTTCCAACTTTCACCCCTAAAATGCTGGAACCAGCTGTAATTGTACAATGTATCCAGCAGAGGGCGCATGAAGACTTTCAAGTCACTGCCATTCACTTAAGTTTCACTTTCACATTCAGCACAGCCGAAGCAGGGAACAACTGTGTAGAGTATTTTGCTGAACAGAGTACAGTACGTTTATTTTAACTGATCTGTAAAACAAATCAACAATAATAAATTATCCTCAATCTTCCAGTCTGTTTGTCATTAGCTACGTGCATCTCAAGTTAGCAAACTAACATTTAGATAACCTAGCATATAGATATTGCCTTGTAAAACTTCATCCAGAACAACAAGTCTAACATAGCAGTAAAATATATCAGTGTTACTAATGTTATCTTTGTTGTCAATGAAATGCTTTTTTTTCCTGAAATTTTTGCTTCTCTACAAAGAAAAGAAAACGCAGCTGTGGTCAGTACTACCGTATGGGACTGGCTGTTTAAACTATGAACAAGGATAGGTGTTTATTTGTTTAGGGTATAATTTGTAACACACTTGATAACTTTATGGTGAATAGTGGAGGATGGAAAATGTGAACGCATGTTAGGACGTTTGATTTTTGGAGATGGACAAAGCTCAAAACATTTCAGCTATTAGATCAGTTATAGGTGGTCGCCTTCCTCGCCCAATATCGGTATCAACGATAGCCAAAATATCTACATCGGTCAGGCTTTAAAAAGTATTCACCTTTGTGTGTTTTACCCTTTTTTTAAAGTCAGAAATTGGTCATAGTCAATATAAATTGGACTTTTTTGAGAATTAAAACAACCCTCTTCAATGATAAAATGAAATGAAATTTCAACAAAGTATTTCCAATTAAATAAATATGTGAAATATAATAAGTGATTGCATCAATATTCCCCCTCTTTAAAATAGCAATTTTAATTTATCTCAGAGAAAAGATTATTGAAAAGTATAAATCACGGGATTAAAACAAAGGATTTCCAAGATCCTAAACGTCCCCAGTGGTTTGGAAGGAATCTGGGACACATGTAAATCTATCTACAACGTGTAAATCCAAGCTGTTTTTTTGGAATAAAAAAACTGTCAAAAAGGCCAATTTTTATTGACCATGACTGATTTATAATAGCAATAAAAAAGCTAAAACATCAAAGGGAGTGAATATTTTCTCCTGTATTGTTTATTGTCATGTCAGTGGACTCAGAATACATTACGAAATGCTTGAACTGCAAAACAGTTAAGGCTATGAAATTTCTGTGCACCAATAATAAACAGGACAGATCTACTGAATCCTCCCTGCAGCTGATGATTGTGATCAAGATGCTAAAACACTGAAATTGTTCTGGACACGTCATGATTAAACAAAAAGTGAGAAAAATGCACATTTTTCACCTCCAAATTCAACAAGATCAAAGTCTCTTTTATTTTTATAACTTTGTTTCGCACAAACCTGCAGAGTACCTATTTCCATCATAAAAACATAGTTCTCGTCTGCTGCCTGTTTGAATTTGTCATTTATCACAATACAACATGGTGGGTCTTGTTGGACAAAAAAAAACACTGTAGGCCTTCTTGCTTACCCACAGAAAACACAAAAAGTCATAAATACTAATGAAAAGACACAAATAAGAATATTTTATGAACATAGAATTACTTTTTGCTATTTGTTTCCTCAAAACAGAATGTACTGGTTATTTGAAAGGAACTGTAAAGGTCATGCTTTTGCTTAGTTAACTGCATTTCAAACCAAAGTATTAAGTTAATCCACAACTTCAACAGTACCGTTCTCAAAAATAAAAGGTTTTGGGTCTATTGTGCGGTGTGAGCGTGTGATTTGTTGCCTTACGGTCTAGCGGGACCTCCAAAGCGATGGCGAGATGTCCCAGAACCAACACCAGCAGCGCTGCATCCATCCTCCTCTTTTCCATCATCACTTTGAGTCAGGACGGGCTGGCCTCAACGACACACCACCTCTCTGCAGCTCAGTCTGTCCGTCTGAGGGCACGTGCACATCCACAACTGCCAGGACGAAGAGAAAAGATAAAAGGAAAGAAAAAATGTCAGAGAACGGAGGATAGAAGCTGCAAACCCACAGAACACACTGATGGTTCCTGAAGCTATGACCATAGATCGGTGCTGGTTGCCACGTACTGCTTTTAGCTGGGAGCAATCTTTTTTGATCTAATGCACTCTAGCTGGGATCGACACGGGCCCACATGGGTTCATGTTGCTCCACTCATCACGTGGTGCCATCAGGCTTCGCCGTCATGCCGGTTCCTACCAGCAGCAGACGACATATCAAGGTTCAACACGAGGGGACACACTTTACATTCCATTACAATTTCACCCTCAGTTTTATCTGTTCGAACAAGTGACGTATTGAGCCGCCGGCAAATGGATCTGCACCGAGGTCACATTTCAGACACAGAACCACGACTTCTTCGTGACGCTGCAGTGGTAGAACGTGTGAACCAACAAATGTTTAATGGAGACAGATGGTACAGATACAACAGGATGCTCAGGTTAAACAGTGTTTCCATGTTTAATCAAAATGATTAATCTTTAATTAGCCATTAGGGTTACCATCAATGTTCCCTCTAAGCTGCACGTGTGCGCAATTGCGCACTGCCCGCACATTCTCAGTGCACAATGAAAATTTTGCACGCATCCAAATGAAACTGAATGTTGTCAGTATGTCCTATATGCCTTGAACGCATCACACAAGTGCAGGATCTGATTGGGTCTGGTCAGCCCGCCGGTCAGCCTCAACTTAAAATGATTGATGGACAGCGATTACATCCAATCACATTGAAGCTCACGTGGTTTTGACCAATCACTAACAGGAAGGCGGGTCTTAGAACAGCAAGCACGTGTGTATGCGGATTGACAGTCAAATCATGCAGAAGTCACAGAGTTTGTCACACCGGGACAGGTACGTGGGTCAATTAGTGTTAAAACTACAGATTTTAAATCTCGTTGTTAGGTCAAGTAAAATCAAAGTTATGATCAATAATCCACACCACGTCTTTTATCTGAATAAAGTCAAATATCTAGCATGTTACAGCGAGAAGCTGCACACACTCACGCACACAAACACACACACACACACACACACCACTGAACACATAAACAATCCCTCCTTTCTGAAGGAGGAAGTTATTTGTCAAGCACCAAATCTGCAGGAAAAATAAGAAAAAGATGCAGAAGTTGAATGGAGGTCAGTGCACGATAAAGTCACGTGATAAAGAGGAAGAGCAGAACCAGGCCAGGTGTGCAGAGGAGCAGGTCCAGAACCAAGCATCAGTTTCTGAGCTCTGCAGATGTTGACCCAGGGACCAATGGAGGAAAATACACTTTTTAAAAACTTACAGTAAAATAAATATTTTGTCAATAAAAAAATAATACAGTAATGTGGAGATTTTAAACAAAAACCCTACAAGCATTAAAATAAAAATCATCTAAATTAGATACTGTATATTTATTTGAGGCTGACAGTTTAATTAAGAAGGTTGATTTTCCCTCTGAGGAACATGAATAAATAAAGTTAAAGGGTTAAAACGTCTAATTCAAATAAAATAATAAAGTCTGTAGTTAAATAAAACTGGTTTTTGAGCTGCATGCATTCAGCTGGGAGCTGCAAAATCACTTATATTAAAAGCAAACTCATGGAAGTTGCTGCTGTAATCTGATTGTTTTAATAAGCCATGTAACTTTCTATGATCCCAGATTTATATCAGGTGGCCATAGTGCGCACTCCTGATGTTGCTCATAGTGGTCCTCAGTGTGCTCAGAGAGATTGGCTCTCATGCACGAACCATTCGTACGCACAGATTTGTTCTTAAACTGTGCGTACGAGTGATTTAGGATCATTTGTGGCATCCAACAATGTTTTCGTATCCTAGGATTTTTCTCAGATACGAACAAAATTTACGAGTGGTCCGGACCTGTCGTATAATTTAGGAGCGTCAGTCTGCTGTCATCCAGACGGGATTTCTCCACTAATAACTTCATATTTCGTTATTTAGAAAATATTTTGGGTTTAAAATATTCACGCACCATAATTATTCTTGACAATAGGTTATTCTGTTTGAATTAGAATTATAATTTTAAGTTTAATTTGTCTGGTGTGTCGCGCAGGCTTCAGTGAGTCGTGCGCTCCCCTTGGTCATCAAAGCCGCTCCTCATATTAACACCCAGGTACATAAAATTCCCATACACCGCCGCAGAACAAGTACGAATTAAGACTGATCTTCATGCTATTGCTGGACTGCTGTGCCAAACACCATCAGAGCAATAGATTATTATATCTGATCCGAAATATGACCTGCAGAATGTGGTTGCGCCCCGACCAGGAGGCGCCCTGATCAGGAGGCGCGCTGACCAGGAGGCAGGCGCCCTGATCAGGAGGCGCGCTGATCAGGAGGCGCCCTGATCAGGAGGCGCCCTGATCAGGAGGCGCGCTGATCAGGAGGCGCGCTGATCAGGAGGCGCGCTGATCAGGAGGCGCCCTGATCAGGAGGCGCGCTGATCAGGAGGCGCGCTGATCAGGAGGCGCGCTGATCAGGAGGCGCCCTGATCAGGAGGCGCGCTGATCAGGAGGCGCGCTGATCAGGAGGCGCCCTGATCAGGAGGCGCGCTGATCAGGAGGCGCCCTGATCAGGAGGCGCGCTGACCAGGAGGTGCGCGCATCATTTGTGCTGCAAAACATGTTGGCATCTTGCAGCGTGGCATTTATTGTCCACCATCTCCTGACCACCTCCTGTCCGTGCTGCGGCGAGACGTTTGTTTGAAGCCATTTTCAGATCAAACCATTTATTCTTGATTTCTGATACTGTACGACCCACGGGACACAAAACATATGCACTACAATATTAATATGATGTTAGTAGTTTCGAGACAATCTAAAATGCTTCTGTTGAAAAACACATCCGACACTTGCGGGGGGGGTAGCGGTGCGCCACAGCTCTTCTGAATAAGTGAAACTATAATGTAACACAGTACACTAAAATTAAAGGTATTTGACCATCCGACACTTGCGGGGGGGTGGGGGGGTAGCCACAGCGCCACTGAGAGCAGATCTCCGAACGCGTGAAGTTCCTCCTTTTACTTCGAGTTTGAATGAATGGACACTTCCTGCTGTCAGAAGGCAGGAAGCGTGGCCTTATATGGTGTTTTGAGGGGTGGAAATTATGTAAATTACATTCCCGCGAGCACGCGCAGGTGAGTAGAACAGGTGGGATCCATCAACTTTAAGCAGCCCGTTTACACGCTTTTCCTCATGATAGAAGACGTTGTTGGATCTGACGTGGCATGTTCGTACGAACGCTTCGTACGAACAAAAGTAGGAGGAATTTAGGATAACAATACGAACATTTTCGTGCATGAGGGCCATTGTGTGTATGTCCAGACGTGAAAAATTAGAGGGAACATTGGTTACCATCCTTTTTATTTGATACCAAATAACCTGCTTTAGTCTTGATCACGTTTCTTCTGGATGTGCAGGATGGCCTGTAGTCAGACAACAATCTAAACAATCTGAACACGTTTCCCACAGAATAAGACGTTTGCACTTGTTGCCTGGCAGCTCAGAGTTGCCACATCTTCTTTTAACAGAAGCAGTTATTCTCTGAGACGAGGTTAAAATGGAATAAAAGTCAAATGCAAATGTTGACGTATGGAGGTAATCCAAACCAGAGTGCAGAACAAGATGAGTGTTACTGCTCAGCTGCTTTGCTCCGTTTAGTTCACATAAATGCTTTTTCCTCACTCACCCTCGAGCAAGTCGGATGCTTTTCGTCCCTCTCCTGTCTTCCTCCTGCTTTTTGCTCTCTGTCCTGGGTATTTAGTTTAGTTTAGTTTAGTTTAGTTTCTATTTACACATCTTCCAAATCGTAAATTACTGTTGTGGATTTGGTCAGCTGGACTTTCAACGCAACTGATAAAAACTTTTCAACCAAGCGACTTGGTGCTGGAGAACACTGAAGCCCTGCTGAGATGCACGCAGCTGCGTACATCATGGATCTGTGGAGGGAGTGGAAGATGATGTGCCTGTCTGTGTGGTCTCTGGAGGATGTTGAAGATGAATACATCATTGGATTTATGATAGCAGGGTTTCTGCTTTTTGGCACCGTCGTATACCTACAGTATGTTATCGGCTGTATTAAGGAAGAAGGTGGCAGCAGTTTCGGCCGTGGCAAAGCTGCCGACCTTATGTGAAGGATTAGTTTGTGCTTCAAACTCTCAGACTCAGCTGATTTACTAGCTCAGCCGTAAGATGGAAGCGATTTATGAGAATTGTAGGCCACTTGCGGCTTCTGGAACTCGCCAGCATGTTGTAATCGATCTTGGAGAAGGCTAATAAGCACAGACCAGCGAAAAGCCCACAAATCTGTCCATTTTGGATCATCGAGAGTACCAGCAGAACTCAAGGCTGATGAAAGAAAAACAGTCTGCCTGCACAACAACCAACTGGCTTATCTGAATCTGGCCTCGCCCTTTGGCCTTGAGTAGACCAATTTGTCAAATTGCTCCTGGGGATGTGTAAACTGAGAAGGTTCTGCTCTATCCACCCACGTACACACACACACACACACACACACACAACAAGAACGTCTTTGATTGCTGTACCGGCTGACACCTTAACATCTTATCAGGACTATGGTGCTATCTGGAAGTGCTTCATGGACAAATCTCACCGTCTTGTCATCAAATACATAATGTGTCTATAAATGTGCTTGCTGATAGATTTTTTAATTGCCTTAAATTGTGTCCTGACAAGGACAATGTGTGAAAAGATCTTTTTTTAATACCACTATCCTCATGGTCTTTCTTCTTTTCTATCTAAAGAATAAGGGGCCGCGCTCCTAGGAGCTGCAGCCGTGTACACTCGCCCATCTTTTTTATTTTCTTTTATTTTTTTATTTTTTTTATTTAAGTTAGGACAATGCATATTAATCAACATAACAGCAGTTAGCATCAATGTAAATATGCCGGAGTTAGCACAATAGCTAATTTTCATCCGTTGTCCTAAGGCAGGTAAGAATAAGAAACGTCCCATAAAACAAAAGAGCGGAGAAAAATACAAACATCACCTATATAGCTCATAACACAACATAAAATTACAATAAAAATATGATGCCATAAGAAAATAGACAAAGTAATCTACACATGAGTGCACTTCTGATTAGTTTTCAGCCAAAGTTTCAGAGAATTTTTAAAGCTGGAGTAGGTGCCACTGTACTGTAGATTATATTCCATACAGTATATACGACTGTATGGAATATAATCTATCTGTACTTCTGTGCAATGATAATAAAGCTGTTTCTGATTCTGAATGGCATGAAATAAAGTACTCCTATTTTGTTTATATGTGAGCACAGTTCTGAAATTGAAAATATGTGAACCTGAATAAAAATAATTTTCTGCCAGACTGCAGCCTGACCTGTTTGTTTCCTTCCTGCCTGGCGTACCCAAAGTGTCCAGTGGGGCTGAGATTAAAACGTCACACAGTCATTTTAAGCTCAGCAGGAGCAATTTGCTGCTTTGTCAAAAAAGCACATGAGCAAATTTGGGATATTAACGATGTCTGCAGTTTACAAGACTCAAACAGAGCCCTTTAAAGGCAGGAGTGTGTGTTGATGTCCTGCCTTGGGGCGTGGAGCAGAACAAGATGAGGTGATGGGACTCGAGGCTCAACAGACCTGGTTCTGATCTGATCCTGCATGAAGAACAAATGTGTTTGTTAGTGCTGCCCTGGGGCCATAATTCAGTTCTGGCCCCCCAACTGGTGTCTGGTGGTGTGGGAAGAAACCAAGGCCAGTGTCTGGACCCTCCGGCTTCAACCTCTCATGGGAAGTATTGTTCGCTCAGCCAATCACGCGCCTCCGCACCGACGTGCAGGCCTGTCTGGGGATTTGACACACAGAGATCCAGGGGGTCGTTTCATCCAGCTTGTTCTGAACACTGCAGGCAAATAAACCCACCCGCTCTTTCATTATTTATTTCCAACGTGCCGTGTGAAATTTACGCTCCCGAGGAAAAAAATAAAATCCATCCGTGGTTATGATTGCGCTGCAATTATTTCTCGGTGCAAGTTATTATATTTTCATCAAAGAAGTGCTTGAATTGATCCATTCCAGGTGAAGTCTAAGAGTCTGCCTGTGACAGTACAAGCATAAATGTGATAATTATAAATGTTATGGTGAATCCCCCAAAAGCCTGGAGATTCTTATCTGAAATAAATCCAGAGCTTCATCCTGGATTCATTTCCCAATTTAATGAGGTGTAGCAGCTCCGCTCAGTCGGTCAGCATGTGTGTGTCTTTATGTGCCTGTGTTCACTTGAGTGTGTGTGTACAGTGTGTGTGTGCTATAATTATCCCCATGAGCTGCAGTGATATGGAGCCAACTAGTCACATCCCTGTCACAGCAGGAGGACGGTGTGGATTCAAGTGGGGCTTTTAACACCAACACGCCATGAGCCGTAAGAATAAAAGCCCTGACTTTACTCTGTTCAGATTATAACTCTTCTCTTCAGCCTTTCATTACAGCAAAGAGTTCTGAAACATTTCAAGAGACAGTTCTTGTTTGGAAGTGCAATTCTTCAACGACACAGTTGGTAGATCTGCTGCCTCTCAGAGAGAAGGTTGCTGGATCAAATCCTGGCCAGGGTCCTTTCTGGGTGGAGTTTGCATGTTCTCTCTGTTCATGTGTGGGTTTTCTCCAGGTACTCCAGTTTCCTCTCACAGACCAAAAACATGCATGTTAGACTGACTGGTAACTCTAAATGGTCTCTAAGTGTGAGTGAGAGAGTGAATGTTTGTCTCAGTTGTCTCTATGTGTCTCTGTGATGGACTGGAGACATGTCCAGGGTGTCCCCCTCCTCTCACACAGTGACTGTTGGACATGGACACCAGTGATCCACGTGTCCCAGAAAGGATGCAGCGGGTAAAGATAATGGATGGATGAATTCTTCAACGAGACACAAATATCTGTCTCTATTGTCTGAGCCTCGTGTGCATCCTGTGCTGACAGAGATGGAAAAGACAAAATCAATAAAGGTCCATGCTGAGGGCTAGATACATCCAAAGTAGAGTTTGGAGTGCCGTGCCAAAAGCTGTTAGACAGCTGATAACATCGAACAGGAAATGGCCTCTTAGAAACAACAACAAAAATGACAGGATGGTATCGACAGGTCCACAGAGTATTTTAAGCTATTTTTTAAAATTGATTAGGCAGAAAATGATAAACTCTGCAATCATTTCACTCCTACAAATCAATACAGTAATTTGTACTTTATAATTTATGGGATTGTCTTGTATTGTTTCTTTTGTAAAAAAAATGAACAAATTCAATTCAATTCAATAATTACAAAAAGGGAACGCTGCCAATTATGAGGGCACGATAAACTTCTAATTAGGGTTGGGCATCGAGAATCGTTCGGAACCGGGACTAACTGTCCGGTTTTCCCGGAATCGTTCAAAATATTAATTTGCGATTCCTATGTTCGATGCTAGTTAGCCGACCGGAAGTAGCCGCCCCCGAAAACCAACGAAGAAGAATCCACCGGAAGTGAGCATTCCGCGATCGAAAGCGTACTAATTAATAAAATGACCAGTCAGGTCAGTGCAGCACTTGCAATAATTTTATATCATGCAAAGGAGGGTGGAGAAGTAAAATAGTGTCCCGTCTTTGACGCGCTCCACCGGATTATTTTCGCTTCGTATCCGACCGGAAGTACAGAGTGGTCCGTCTGCAAAACGCTCCGCCGAACTTTTCGCTAATCGCTACCTCTTCGGCTCCATCAGGTAAATAAATAAACTATAAACTACATCTCATACCAACATTAAGGCAGCTAACAAGTTATACTCTGCTTAAAGCGGTAAGTCAGCTCAAATACAAACACGATGCTAACGTTAGCTTGTATTTTTTCTTAGACAAACGACCTGAAATGGCTTCACAGTGTTCACCAGCGTCCAAGGTAAAAACGTCAGTGTAACTGAATGAAGTGCCACAGAACTGTTACAGCATATGTTGTGAAAAGGTTGCATCCCTTTTCAGATGTGATTCAACCATGGATTGCACTTACATTGCACTCAAATCCAACACTTATTAACATTCTTAATCCATTTAAAGTTCTCTGTGTCTTTTAAAATGTTTTAATGTCTCTAGTTTTCATTATTATATAATTTCTGTTTATGTTCTCTTTCATTCCTTTAATAATAATAATAATAATGTCTATTCCTGTCATCTGCATATGTTCCCATACACAGACGAAATTCGTCTCTGCATTTAACCCAACCACCTACCAGGTGGTGCAGTGAGCAGCCCGAAAGCGCCCGGGGAGCTGGAGAAATAGGTGTGCACTCATAGACACCCCAAGCTGGGTAGTGGCCGGGGCGCGAACCCGCGACCTTCGGATCCGTAGTCAAAAGCCCTGCCACTAGACCATATGAGTGAATGTCACAGTTTGAAGAATTATTGAATAGGTTAGTTAGGCAATAACAACAGAGCTAATAATTGTACACATTCTCAGTCTTAAAAATGATTTAATAATCTCTTTTTACTGATAATACTGATAAACCTGTTGTTTGTTTAGGAACTTCCTGCAGTCTGTTCAGAAAGTCTCCACTGGAGGAGCTTTTTGCTGAGGAAGAGGCACAACATAATGTCACAGCTCCATGTCCATGAAGAAACAAATGGAGAGAGGGCTGCAGATACCAGGACATCCCACCAGCTGTTCTGTCTGAAGACTAGGGTTGGGCATCGAGAATCGAGAATCGTTCGGAACCGGGACTAACTGTCCGGTTTTCCCGGAATCGTTCAAAATATTAATTTGCGATTCCTATTTTCGATGCTAGTTAGCCGACCGGAAGTAGCCGCCACCGAAAACCAACGAAGAAGAATTCACCGGAAGTGTGCATTCCGCGATTGAAAGCTTACTAATTAATAAAATGACCAGTCAGGTCAGTGCAGCACTTGCAATAATTTTATATCATGCAAAGGAAGGTGGAGAAGTAAAATAGTGTCCCGTCTTTGACGCGCTCCACCGGATTATTTTCGCTTCGTATCCGACCGGAAGTACAGAGTGGTCCGTCTGCAAAACGCTCCGCCGAACTTTTCGCCAATCGCTACCTCTTCGGCTCCAACAGGTAAATAAATAAACTATAAACTACATCTCATACCAACATTAAGGCAGCTAACAAGTTATACTCCGCTTAAAGCGGTAAGTCAGCTCAAATACAAACACGATGCTAACGTTAGCTTGTATTTTTTTCTTCTTAGACAAACGACCTGAAATGGCTTCAGTGTTCACCAGTGACTGTCCAAGGTAAAAACGTCAGTGTTAACTGAATGAAGAGTGCCACAGAACTGTTACAGCATATGTTGTGAAAAGGTTGCATCCCTTTTCAGATGTGAATTCAACCATGGATTGCACATTGCACTCAAATCCAACACTTATTAACATTCTTAATCCATTTAAAGTTCTCTGTGTCTTTTAAAATGTTTTAATGTCTCTAGTTTTCATTATTATATAATTTCTGTTTATCCAAAAAAATTCTGTTCATGTTCTCTTCCATTCCATTATGAGTGAATGTCACAGTTTGAAGAATTATTGAATAGGTTAGTTAGGCAATAACAACAGAGCTAATAATTGTACACATTCTCAGTCTTAAAAATGATTTAATAATCTCTTTTTACTGATAAAACTGATAAACCTGTTGTTTGTTTTGGAACTTCCTGCAGTCTGTTCAGAAAGTCTCCACTGGAGGAGCGTTTTGCTGAGGAAGAGGCACAACATAATGTCACAGCTCCATGTCCATGAAGAAACAAATAGAGAGAGGGCTGCAGATACCAGGACATCCCACCAGCTGTTCTGTCTGAGGATCCTGCTGCTGGTGGAACCAGGTTAGCCCATCAGTGGGAGCTCAGTAACATGACTGCAGCATCAGACACTGGACAATATTATATGTATAATAATAATAATATATGTTGGTGAGTCCATGTTGGCTCTAATCTGCCCTGTGAGAAATTCATAGTAAATGTAACAAAAAGGAAAAAGTTCATAGCATTAAATTCAAACAGAAGTTCAAATTATTTCATCCTGAAATAACTCTGGCTAACTACTGTAGCTTTTTTATAACATGGAGTTAAACTCAAAGTAGTCTCCTCAGATAAATAGTGTTACCATTATTTTTATATTAAAGTTTCTGTTAACTTATTATTTTTATATTTGATTGCTTCTGTTCAGTGCCCTGAGACCACTTCTGTTGTGACTTGGAGCTATACAGTATAAATAAACTGAACTGAATTGAATTGACACGTCTTTTTGTAACCCCGCCTACAAAAAGAATCGGAACCGAGAATCGAAAAGAATCGGAATCGAAACGAAGAATCGGAATCGGAACCGGAATCGCTCAATTTCAAACGATGCCCAACCCTACTGAAGACCCTGCTGCTGGTGGTGGAACCAGGTTAGCCCATCAGTGGGAGCTCAGTAACATGGCTGCAGCATCATCAGACACTGGACAATATTATATGTATAATAATAATAATATATGTTGGTGAGTCCTCCATGTTACCATACCATACCATACCATTTTATTTATAAAGCACTTTCAACAGGAACAAGTCCACACCAAAGTGCTTCATGTTGGCTCTCTGCCCTGTGAGAAATTCATATTAAATGTAACAAAAAGGAAAAAGTTCATAGCATTAAATTCAAATGAAGTTCAAATTATTTCATCCTGAAATAACTCTGGCTAACTACTGTAGCTCATTTATAACATGGAGTTAAACTCAATGTAGTCTCCTCAGATAAATAGTGTTACCATTATTTTTATATTAAAGTTTCTGTTAACTTATTATTTTTATATTTGATTGTTTCTGTTCAGTGCCCTGAGACAACTTCTGTTGTGACTTGGAGCTATACATTATAAATAAACTGAACTGAATTGACATGTCTTTTTTTAACCCCGTCTTTTTTAACCCCGCCTACAAAAAGAATCGGAACCGAGAATCGAAAAGAATCGGAATCGAAACGAAGAATCGGAACCGGAATCGCTCAAATTCAAACGATGCCCAACCCTACTTCTAATGCCTGGTACCCACTGCCCCCTTTGTCGAGCGGCCGAAGCGGCCGGATAACACCGGTTTACATTCAAAGTCTATGGAGGAGACGCGTCGAGTCACGGCGAACAAGGAAGCGGCGCGATTCAAGTGATCGAAGCGGCGCGGGGGCAGCCTGCACACGCACGCGCGCGTCGCCGTCGAGCCGCCGACGTCCCAAATGTTGATCTCTGGCGGCTCGACGCATCCGGCAAACAGTCGGGAGAGCCTCGCTATCTGATTACACAACCACAACGGGACTTTTTTCGGACTTTTAAAACTCACCGGATCGAGCCTCCAGGAATTGGAACCAAACTCCGGTAAGAAACGTGGCATTTTTACAGTTGCTGCTGACAGGCTGCTGTCCTCTCCAGTGTAGATCACCCCAAACATAAAAAAAAGTTTTAATCTCATCGAAGACCGTCGGAGGTGCAGTTAAAACAACAACTGAACCCGGAAAACAAGCCAGAGACCCCTCCCTCTGCTACCCCCTAGTGTACGTCATCAGACGGTGTTCAGTGGTTCAGTGGGACCGTGACCAGCGGCCAAAAGGGGGACGGCAGGCGCGTTTCGAGTTGTGCAGTGGGTAACCGGCATAATATAGTCAAGCTTTATGGTTTGACTAGGATTGAACAGCAGGTTAGCTCAACTTTTTTTTTTTTTAACATTTTGACATAAACAACAAGATCAAAAGTCCACATTTATATAGCGCCTTTGTAACTTGTACTGGCTCTGCAAAGCGCATTCATGCACACACACATTCCACACTCTATACACAAAACCTTTATTCTCACTCATACACCAATAAGCACATCTGGAACAGAGGCTGTCAGGAGCTGTTGCAGAAGCAATAAACTAAAATCACAATGACAGCTTCATGATTTGCAAAAAGCTACTTTTTGTGTAACGCATAACCTTTTTGCATAAAATCAATTTGCAAGAACATTAAAACCAGTTGAACTCTAATCAACAGCCTAATCATAATTAATGTCAGCAAAGTGAAAGGCTGTTATGTTCAACCACCTTTAAACACGCCGTCCTTTTCATTTTGCCTGTGGAAAAAAGAAAACACTCTTCTCTGTCAAAGCTGTGCGGAGCTGCCTGGCCTCTCATTCAGCCTCTTCAATTACTTCATTGTCATTTTCCCAGAGCCGGCGACTTCACCATCCCAAAACTAATTGGTTTTGTGCACATCGCACATACATACACACAGACACACATGGACAAAGGTGTCAGGGGCACAAGGACTGCAAACAGAAGCCAACCACAGTGTAAATGAAAAGCAGTCAACAGGGAACAATAGTGCTCTTGCAGTGAGAACATACAATACATCTTCTGCTTCATGCTAACCTTTAGCAAACATGCTGCCTCTATCTGCCACAGTCATCATGTAACATGCAACCCTGGACAGAATCACTGCTATTGCATCAGTAGTTGACAAATTTACCATATTTGATGAAGGATGAGCCATTCTGTCATGGCAGGCATCCTAATTAACTCCCATAATCAGTGCTATTGATGGTACACACATTCTGGGGTTTGTGAGGCCTTCATGGAGCAGCAGGGAGCCCCTCCAGGCCAATGAGTGGGAACTATAATGATTACAATGGCTCCATATTCAGGAACGCAGTGATGAGAAAATGGAAATGGTTGGAAGAGTTTATTTTTTCGCTTCCAGTTCATGCACATTGCATGTACGGGAGCTATTAAACAGCCAAGGGAGGAGAGAGAAGGATAAAGAGGCAGTTTTTTTTTACTGGCTTTTCAAAATTGATGAAATCTCCATTGCAGCGTGAACATGCAGTGAGCTTTCCATCTGTTTGCTGAACTTTATCAAGCCAACAAATTAGCTTCATTTATCTGAACACTTTTCTAAAACATGGGTTTAGTCAGGCGTGAGCACTGGTGAACGTTGAGAGCTGGATGCTCTCTTGCAGGCCTTTTATCAGCCATTGTTTGATCCCAATGGAAATTCCATGGACCGCTTCAGTGTGGGTATTCCCTAATCTTCTCATTATCCTTTATAATTGGGAAACCATATGCAAATAATTGGTGAGGTTAACGTATGAACTGGCATCCTGTTGTTCATGCGACTCGGCAGCTCAAAACCAAACCAGAGTCCCTTTGTGTGCACTGTACAATGTAAGACAAAGTCTGCTGTCTCTATTCTCCTCGTTCATATCTTTCATGTTGCTCAGACAATGCTGTTCAGAGCTTCAGTGACTTTGATCTACAGATTTCATCCACCTTAAATGTAAATCCAGCCTTTTGTCTTCAGACAACATGTCCAAAAATAAAGGCTTGCCTCTGATGTGGGCTCTGAGTCACACACAGTGTAAATGTCAGCTTCAGTTTGGGCTTTGAGACAACAAAACCTTCGCAGGACTCTTTTAGTACGCAACAACAGATCTTTGTGTGTTTCAGAGCAGGTGCAGGTGTGTTGAAGATGGAAGCATTGCAGTCGAAGGAGGTCCTGCAGGTGCTCGTGCAGGTTCGCTGCTGAAGCTGGAGGCTAAAGGGAACCGAGCGAAATGTATTCCACATGAACCCTTCCTGCTCTGGGCATTAAAATACTTTGTAGTAGGAGAAACACTTTTGGATGATTGCACACAAATACTTAAGCTTGCATCTTCAGAAATGTATACTTCGGTGGTTTTCAAGCTAAACACCAAAGATAAAGACTCTGTTGCAGCAGTTCTTTTGACCTTTCTTCTTCAAACTGTCCAACATCCCTGTAGGTGCTAAAATAAATCCATGAGTCTCCGGTCTTCAAAACTCCCCCAGCTATCATTGTAAAACAACTCTTAACGCTAATTGACATCTGCTGCTAATGCAACATGTCCGCCAATTTGTTTAGCCCGTTTCTTTTCAGAGGACGGCGCATTGGCATTCATGAAGCCTCCTCCACATACAGACCCACAACACTCCAGGACTTGCTCCCTGTCCCCCTGTGTCCAAATGCTAATCAGCGGCGGCACTGGCGCTTCTGAGAGCGACGTTCTGTTTAGCATGCGGATGAAGACAGCACCTATACATGACATGGAGGTGATGAGAAGGGAATCCTGGCCTAGTTTACGCTGAATGGATTTTATAAGTGTTTTGCTGTGTTTGTCACACAGGAGACCAGACATAAACATGTTGTTTTCATGTCATCACATTACTAGAGCTCTCAACAGATCTCTCACGATTAGAACTTTGCATGAGTTTTCTTTCTCCTTATATAAAAACTGCTGGTGGTAAACAAACACTCAAATATGATTTGACAAGTACACCGATGTCCCCCATCACTGAGGGTTTGATATAAAGAACAGTTCTAGTTTTGACATTAGTGGTTTTATGGATCAGAATTGAACAAGAAATCTAAGTAAACCTTAATGTTTTTGGTGCAAGACATTCAACTGGGTAGAGTTACGATGTTATGTGAAGAGAGGGAGGTTTTAGGGAAGATTCTTTGTTTTTCTGAGGCAGCACAGACTGACAGATCCTGACAAGTGGAGGCAGAAATTTTACTCTCAACCAGAGCTTCCAGTAAGAGCCAGGAGGTAGCCAGTCTTAGCCTTGTCCACCTTCGGCCAACCCAAGAGCCGCCCCAATCATTTGAGGAAAGTGCTTGCTTTTAAGATACAGTACTTGCTTTTAGGTAGTATAAAAACTAGAGAGCTTAGTTTCCTCAAATGACAGG
>JBBPBX010002632.1:43318-58327 GCA_038048925.1 Garcialebias charrua
AAGGGAGCTACTTTCACTTTATGTGAAAGGGAGACAATTCAACTCATTCCTTCATCTTTAAAAACTGTGTTAGGATAGGCTAAGTGCTTGGTGACTGTACAGTACTGTACATTTATCTATTTATAAATAAAAAAACAATAAAAAAATAAAAATACTGTATATACAGTACTGTATATTTTTAATAAATAGATAAATGTACAGTACTGTACAGTCACCAAGCACTTAGCCTATCCTAACACAGTTTTTAAAGATGAAGGAGTCAGTTGAATTGTCTCCCTCCTCCCTGCAGGCTCCATTCCCATAAAGGGAGCTAGCTCCCTTTATGTGAAAGGGAGACAATTCAACTCATTCCTTCATCTTTAAAAACTGTGTTAGGATAGGCTAAGTGCTTGGTGACTGTCCAGTACTGTACATGTATTCATTTTTAAAAATAAAAATAAAAAATATATATATTTATTTTTTTGTGATCCTACTTACGAATTTTTGACATACGAGCGCCCCCTAGGTACGGAACTCGCTCGTAAGTCGGGGACTACCTGTATATATGATGTAAGTTATTAAGTAAGTAAACTAAATTGTTAGGTGTAAATTAAATATTTAATTTCTAAACTAAATATTTGATTTCCACACCAAATATGTAATTTCTAAGCTAAACATTTAATTCCTAAACTAAATATTTAACATGCAAGCTAAATATTTAGCTTACAAGTTAAATATTTAGGTGAGAATTAAATATTTAGTTAGCAAATTAAATATTTATTTTGAAAATTAAATTCTTAGATTATAAATTACATATTTAGCTTGGAAATTACATATTTGGTTTAGAAATTAAATATTTAGTTTGGAAATTAAATATTTAGTTTAGAAACTAAATATTTAATTTACACCTAAATAGTTTACCAACTAAATATTTAACTTGCAAGTTAAGTATTTAGTTTGTAAATTAAATATTTAGCTTGTAAATTAAATATTTAGTTAGAAAACGAAATATTTAGTTTACTAACTAAATATTTAACTTGCAAGTCAAGTATTTAGTTTGTAAACTAAATATTTAGCTTGTAAATTAAATATTTAGTTAGGAACTGTGACATTTATAAATGTATGAATAACATGTTGAAAATATGACTTTGAAAAAAAAAATTCTTATTAAAGGTTAAATAAACCAAAATATTGCTGTTAAATTTTGACTGCGTTACTTTACAAACGGCACCTCACACAGTAGAGCCCACATGATGGATCAAAGTCATTCTTTTTATTGCAAGTGCTTCTTGCATCTTACTGATTTAACTAGCTTTGAGACACGTCACAATATAAATCCTACAATCTGCATGTAGTTCTGCTCAAGTTTTAACTTAGATTGGAGCTGAAATAGTGCCTAATTTAAAAAAAAAACATAAAACAAATGCAATTTAAGCTCAGTTCTTTAAATGTGCCGGGGGAATCTTGTCCGAGTACTACCTGTAATGTTGATTGTTTTTAAACATTACTTATTGATACTATATCTATCTTCATTATTGGACTCATTTTTATAGCTCGCAGCTTAACGACGTGTTTGTGATTTTTGATGCTGACGCTGGTTTTCCAATGGAAACTTCTGTAACTAATAGAGGATGAGAATAAAGATGTTCAGAAAACAGTTGTTTCCCAGTCGGAGCTGAAATCCCAGTTGGTGATCTCTGGCTTTTCTTTGATGATACACTTGCTTGTTTTACAGGTTTTCAGTTGTTTGTGTCTTCAGTATAAAGTTGCACAGACTAAACTTCTCAGACTAAATGGCTACAACTACATGAAGCACTGAAATCATATTGGCTGCTTTCTGGAATAGAAGCGATTTTTGTAAAAAAAAATAAAAATAAAGTAAAAAGAAAAATGTGTGCATCACAGTACAGCAAAATGGTTATTAATTGCAGCAAAATTGTAAACATTTTATTTCATAAATTAGTCCCGACTTGAACTTGATGGCTAATGGAGTGGCTGCCCTTTTAATAATTACTGAAGGGACGCAGCATAAAATTGAATGAGCTTGTGCCACCAAACATGACCTTTATTAGAAAAGGCAATACCTGCACATTTTTTGACAAATCATTTTGTATTCCAAGCTGTTTATTTTTCGTTTTTGCACATTTCTGCATACATTAACATTCACATTTAATGTATTTGCATGAGCCTTTGCCTTTTTCTCACACTGAGCTGGTGAAGGACGTTGTGGACAGATTAAGTTTGCTTGCCCTCTCACATGACTGTGATGGTGAGGCCATTCATATGCTGAGCAGACGCTCATTGTGCTGAGGAGCGAGAGGGCTGCATGGCCACTGAGTCCTTGAATAGCTAAAAGGATTCTCAAAATCCTCCGTATACAACATCACAAGACGCACTTTAGCCGCAAAAAAACAACAGTTTAAAAAAGTCTGACTATATAAAAACAATCCCTTGTGGGAAAATATCCAATTCATTCAGGACAATGATAGAAAAGTAATAAAGAATATAATAAGCAAATAACTATAGATTTGTAGTAAGAGATGGAAAATATTTGCTAGCTAAGGTACTCTACATCCGCTTTTAGCAGAGTGGAGCTCCACAAAATTGAACTTGAAATTGCTCTCTGTATCCATGACAATTGTCCTCATGCTTTTAGAGCTCTGCGCTGAGAAGTTGTCAACCATTTCATCAAATAGACACATGCAGAAAAAAAACGACGGACAAAATAGAATAGAGCCATTTATCGGCCTGGGAATAATGCTGGACAGAAACTGAGCTTGGTTTCTGATTGGCCAAGAAAATAAGTCAAAAAGCCCAAACCCTCTCTGGGTTTGACAAAGGATGTATGATTAGAATCTCAGCTTGGCACCGACTCCGCACCGGATGGCTTACAGCTCGTTTGAAGTGTCTCTCAATAGAAAGACCGAAATCTGGAGTTGTGTTAAGCTTAAGAGTCGGGTATCACAAAAAATCTGTGTAAAACAGAGAGTGTATAAAAAGCTGAGTTCAGGCTCAGGCCAACTACAAGCTGTGATCCACAGTGTTGTTAGTAACACAATAACTGTCAGTGCATGAACACTAGGAGTGCACAACTGATGACCTTCTGGAACAGCAGAGCTGCAGAATGAACACGCTGTGGTGGATTATGAATTGTGCTGATACACTAAACAGCTGTTGGTCAATTAGTGCTGTGTTGTGTCTTTTGTTCTGGAAAAATCTGCCAGCCATGTTCAGAGAATAAGTGTGAGCGCTGACTGTGAGCCGGAACGATCCGGTACCACGCCGAGTTACCAGCACACGCAATGAAAAAGTGAGCATGAGGCTTGCTGAAAGCAACATGTTGGACATTACAATCCTCACAATAAGTCTGCACAGTAAGCGTTGAGCACAATTCTTAAATATGACTTTAAAAATATATGAAAATGACTTCATGACGTTTAGAAGGTAGTACAAAGTTGTTTTGTTTGATTGGTTCATCGACTTCATCAGTTGACCCTACACAGGCCAGCAGTCCGTTGCAAGGCCAGCAAATAATCGTGCACAAATACTTAGGGTCGATTTAGAATTGACAATTAACCTCGCATGCAAATTTCTGCCCTGTTAGATGGAACATGTGTACCCAGAAAACAATCTGTAAAAACCTCCCTCTGAAATACTTCAGTCAAGATTCAAACCTACAACCTTCTTGATGTGAGGCAACAGTGCTAAATACAACCTCACCATACGACTTGTTCAATAAAGCTAATGTGTTTATGTCTACAACGATGTGAACAGCTGCAGAAACTACGGTAGATGTACTTGATATGCATTTAGTAGAAGTATGTGCACAGTATTAACTGTGTGGTCTATTTGTGCACACTTGTTTATTTCAACTATGTGAACGTCTCTAATGTGTTTTAACTGCTCACGTTCTCCTCTGTGTGTCTCTTCAGTCTTGGTGATTTTTTTATGAAGTGAAAACAACAAGGAAGCTGTGCAGAGCATACAAGCTAAACAAAAGGTGTTTACTGGTCAGTCTGGTTATAGAAAGAGATGTCTGGGCCTCCCTGCTCAAGCTGCTTTCTCCCCGGATGGATGGATGGATGGATGGGTGGGTGGATGGGTGGATGGATGGATGGATGGATGGATGGATGGGTGGATGGATGGATGGATGGATGGATGGATGGATGGATGGATGGATGGATGGATGGATGGATGGATGGATGGATGGATGGATGGATGGATGGATGGATGGATGGATGGAAAGTTAAATAAGCTACAGGAAGCTGGTCTTATTGTTGGTTCATTAAATGTTTCATAACTGGTTTCATTACAACTAAAAATCTTATTTACTATATTTGACAGCTGTCCAGATGTTGATATGTTCATGTGTATCTCCATTTGAAATGTATCTAAGACATTAACTCATGTTAAAATTATGCAAAAATAACATGTTTTTTATATATTTGAATAATGCATTTTAAACATCTATGGAAATATTTTGCAGGTTTGATGGATGCTGAACAAATATAAGAACGTTAACTTTTGCCAGCTTGTCTTGTACAAACTACACCACAGCTGTTTAAAGATTCATTTATGGCAGCACGGTGGCATAACTGGTAGAGCTGCTGCCTCTCAGCGAGCAGGTCCCCGGTTCAAATCCCGGTCCGGGGGCCTTTCTGGGTGGAGTTTGCATGTTCTCTCCGTGCATGCGTGGGTTTTCTCCGGGTGCTCCGGTTTCCTCCCACAGTCCAAAAACATGCATGTTAGGCTGATTGGTAACTCTAAATTGACCCTGGGTGTGAGTGAGACAGGTCCCTCTTGTAAATGAGTCCCCGTGGCTCAACGAGGCTAGCCTGTATAAATAAAGAATGAATGAAAGAAAAATGTGCTGCAGCCTGGATGGTGTTGGACATTTTGTGTTTCTAATCAGAAGTCAAGGCCTAATAAAAGCTCACGGTAACACTCAAGTGACGAGAAGCTTTTTTTAAAATACAATTCTTTAACGCATAACGTATACTGTATCTTTTTTTTTTTTAATTTAATTAAATTTATTCATTTTACATCAATAAAAAACCACGTTTAAACATACAGTGTGCAATATAAAAGACATAAAATGAAAGGAGGCAGAGAGAAGAAATAATCTTATAGTATCTGCCCCTTTTTTTTTTTTCAAAAAACAAAAAATACAAAAGCAAACTCAATCCAAACAATTAACTAAGGCAATGTTTTTCAAGTAATTGAACAAAAAAACTTCATTTTTTGACTAAATAGTTACTAATAGAATCGATTAAACTAAAGATTTTTGTATTTTGTTAACAACTTAGATTTCATCATTTTTTTTAAACACAAGCATAGATTTAGCATATTTAACATCGTTTTCTAAATTGTTCCATAAATCAATTCCCTGTATCAAAACAGTCCGACCCTTCAAACTGGTCCTATACTGAGGTTTAGCAAAAATCTTGATTCTGTGCCTGAGAAATGACAGGATCTCAGTAACATCATTTAGAATTATGCACCAACGATCGATTGTTTTGGACGGATGGTTCCCTTTTTGCATGTGTAAAGCCAGTTTGTGGTCATTCTGCAGCAGGCTGGCTTGAAACACGTCAATGAGGTGCTATTTATATGACGGACCTTGGTGGCAGGCCTCGGACTGATGAAGTATTCTGGATGAAAGACGAAACGTTTCTTCCAAAAAGAAACCAGATGGCATGATTGAACTTTTTTGTGATAATCTAAAATTAGTTTTGTGTTACTATGTTGGTTGAAAATGTCATGTATTTAGTTATGTATATAAAATGAAGCAATCCAAATAAAAGCTATAGACTGACACAACCGTTGGCTTCACCATGGCCAAGCTGTCAGTGTGGGCATGAACCAGCTCGATGTGAAAGCAGGCGTCCATCAACATCCACTCGCAGCACCAGAACCCCAACAACGAGTGTGAGCTCCAACACTTGCGACCACAGCGTGCTACCAGAACACACAATTCAGAAGTGTCACAAATGTGTGAGAAAAGTAAGCTGTGAGAAAATCTGCTGCAGGTGGACGGAGGCAGCGGGTTTACTTGATGACATTCACCGAGCACAATAGGCCTCTCCTACAGTTCTGTCGTCCTCCAGCAGCTCTTTCCACTCCACCCCACCTGTGCCTGTGAAAGGTCAACGAAGAGGAGGGTCTTCACCCCCTCCCTGGACCCATAGCTACCACTCCACAATCCTCCACAACGAACACTGGAGCCCAGCACCAGGAAACTCAATCAAAGAGGAGCTCCAGAGGGTTAGAACCCTCTCAAACCCTCCATTGTCTCCAGAAGGTTTCCCGCCCGGGGACTGGTTTATATGTAACACTGTAAGAGGAGTTGCTCATTACTGCTGGTCCCGGCTTTCACTTTGTCTCCTTTGTGTTGCGTTCAGAAGAATCCAGTTGACCAGCTGGGCCAATAAAAGAGAGTGCACCTACTTTTATGTAAAAAAAAAAAAAAGGATAAGAAACTAATTTGCTGAAGTGGAAGATACATACATGGCATAAGAATAAGATGCTGTGCCTTGGTGGTTTCACATGAACTCTGTCACAGTGGATGGGACTTTAAAAGTTCTGTTTAAAATCAGGGGATGTTTTTATTCACCTTAAACCTATAGACACATTTTTATAGTTTAAAATAGAAAACAGGCAACAAGTCGAGTTTATTAGTTAGCAGATGTGCCTTTTGTTGGAGCTCTCAGAACCAATGCTTCTAACTTTTAACAAGAACATACATCTATTTCTAATAAATGGTAAATGGAGCTTATTTATATAGCGCTTTCCAGCCCCCTATGAGGGGCCCCAAAGCACTTTACAGTACCAGCCATCCACCCATTCATACACACCTTCATACACCGGTAGCAGCAGACTGCCATGCAAGGCGCCATCCAGTCCTACCGGGAGCAACTCGGGGTTAAGTGTCTTGCCCAGGGACACAACAACACATAGTGTGGGGAACCGAGATTCGAACCTCCAACCTTCCAATCGGGGGACGACTGCCATTACCACTACGCCACGGCCGCCCATAAAGGACCGGCATTTCGTAAAGGAATGCATTTAGCCAGTCGCCTTTCGACAAATGACATTCATTTAAAAAATGTGCTATGTTCTGAAAGGAAATGCAAAAAATGTTTTCACAAATTGTCAAAAATTTTACAAATAATAATAATAATAATAATGAATTCAATTTATAACGCACTTTTCATTAATGAAAATCTCAAAGTGTGAGATTCCTCGTGAATTTTCCTCATTCGTAGAGAGCAGCAACAGTGTGACACAACCAAATGGTGTTTGAAAAGAACAAGTGAAAAAGGGCAACAAAACCACTGTCATGATGATGAGGCCCCCAGAATAATAATGAGGGTCTTGGAACAGCCTGGACCGTCAAAATGTTAGGACCAGGTCAAAAGAGGCGGAAAGGCGAAAAGAAGAATCATCCGAGGCAAAGAAGGGAGAGGGAGAAGGCACTGCTGAGTTACTGGTGTAGTATTTGGTTCTTTGTGATATATTCACAATCACTATCTATGTTCACATTCATAACCAAGTTGAAATCTTTATTAGAGCTTAGGTAACATGAGTAAATTATCACCAACTTGATCTACTGTAAAACATTAAAATCAAAAAAATTACAAGGAGCAGGATCCACCCGGGGAAGGAACTGGATCTGTATTAGCTGGTTCATGGAAGGCTGGTATTTCCCCTGTAAATATGACTGTAGGTTTCTGGGGTCTTGTCATACATGTTGTGTTTTTCCTCGTGTTTGCCTGTCACCCCTCAGCATTTCTCCTCCTGTGTTCCTTCTAATAGTAAGTTTCCTGCCCAGACAGCTTTTTGGTTTGTTTATTTAGAAAATTAACTTATTACTTATTTTTTACCGGAGTCGCTCGGCGTCTTCCTGCGCGTGGGTTCCAACCGTCAGACGTAGTCCATGATAATTACAAACACACCTGCCATATTTTAGTCAGGTGTCCATTCCACATCTCCAGCTCATCCAAAATGCTGCAGCTCGGCTCTTAACAGGAACTCGTAGGTTTGAGCATTTTTCACCAGTTTTGTCCTCCCTTCACTGGCTCCCTGTACGTTAGAGTTGCATTTGGGTCCAAACAATCCGACCAGACCAGGCCCCAGCATGTAGCCATCATTTTCAAACCCTACCCCATCCGACGGATTAACAGTAATTACAGGTCCAAACCCGATAAAACCCAGATATTTTTTAATTAAGCTTTGACTGCTTTTACGGTTATTAACGGTCGGTGGATGTGCGCGGCTGAATGAAGGGGGCAGAAGATCGGAGCTGAGGGGGTGTTCATCCTTTCATGGATGTCATTGTGCATTAAATGCTTCTGCCTGCATTGGACCCTGCTCTGACATGTCGGATATTTTGTGATCTCACCTGTTTGGGTCATCGGTTCCTGAAAGAACGTCCATTTGGGCGATGGATCACTGGCAGTAGTCCATCTGAAGCTTAACTGAACTTCTTACCTCCTTCAACCTGCGGGTCAGCGCGGGGTCAAATGGCTGTGTGCAGCTAGTGTTGTATGGCAAACCATGTTGCCATATAATTGGATAATCAGCTGCATACATACGCTGGCACAATCAAAAGCCCGACACCGACCCGGCCCACACATTAGGCACATTATTATGGACCGGCCCAGCCCCAATCCATGACGGACGGGGCCGGGCTCCGGGTTAGAAATTTTAGCTCTTTAGTAGAATAGAATAGAATAGAATAGAATATATCTTTATTGGCATATTTGTACCGGGGTACAAAACAGTGCAATTGGCGCACGCGCCATCCTTGAGAGGGGACATGCGCACGGAAAGCCGCAGCAGAAATTAATCCGCGCCGCCAAACAATCAGATATGGAAAAAAAGGAAGGTTACAATGGGATAGCAGTGGTATTCAAAAAAGAATCTATCACATTTTGTCTTAGGACATTCTATGATAAAGTCAAAAAACTCTACCAGCGTCGTCAAGCACAGATAAGACACAGCACATGTTGCATTTTGGTGGCGTAGCAGGGAGATAAGTCTGTGAGCATTTGTCCAGATAAAGCACAGTCTGCAGATGGGCTCAGCTGCTCACCTGAAGGCACACAGAGACCTCTGGGGGGGGGGAGCGACAGTTCTTCCAGTAGCAGACTCCAGGAGAGGTTTGCAGTCAGCCTTTTGTTCAAGGTTGCTTGGGGTGTCCCGATTAGATTAGTTGATTTATTTATTCTTCAGGGCAGGCTACAGTGTACTTTTACTGTTCAGCCTTGAGTCCAGGTGCTGTCTGAGTCCAATTCGTCCAAATTATGTGAGCTTTCATTTCAACCCGAGCTACAGGTTCCCTCTCCTCCCTGATGTAGCCCACTCACACGGCTGTAAACGAGTCTTAAACCGCACCGCAGGTCTGCGGTCGTCCACGACTGTTCCCAACGTGCGATTCAGCTCGAACAACAGCTGGTTCATTGAGGTCACAGCTCGGATCAAAGAGTCTTGCTGAGCAGGAAGTTTCGACAGCGCGTTGATCGCCGCGGAAGTCCTCCTTAGTTTCCAGTAGCAGAAGCTTCCGCATAAGCCAAAGAGCAGCGCACCTGCTACCATAAATCCAATTATCCACAGATATCCACATCCTCGACGGAAAGAACGGTCAGACACATCATCTTCCACTCGCCCCACATCCATGATATATCCGGCCGCATGCGTGTCGAGGGGGCACGCCGATTTCTCCTGGTCCGGAGCGCTTATCAATATGTATCAGAATTGATTTTAAAATTATCCTGTTGACCTTTAAGTGCCTAAATGACCTTGCACCCTCATACCTCTCTGACCTACTTCAACCTTATGTTCCTTCTTGGATGCTGAGATCATCTGAGCAGCTGCTTTTGGTTGTACCGAAGAACAAGCTGAAGCTCAGAGATCAGTCATGGGCCCTAAACTCTGGAACAACCTGACCCCCAACATTAGACAGGACCCTTCACTTCCTGTTTTAAACCTCTGCTAAAAAAAACACACCTGTAGTCACTGATGTTTAACTCAGGTGAGTTGATTTAGGGTTTCATTGATTTTGTGTTTTTATTTTTTGATGCTTTTAAATACATTTGGTTATTCTTTTTTCTTTAGTTACCACCTTGAGCTTATTGTGAAGCACTTTGGTAACAGCTGCTGTTTTAAATGTGCTTTATAAATAAGTTTGACTTGACTTTTAGACATTCACACGCAATTTAATCAGAGTGCTAAGCAAAATCTTGCTTTTGTCTGGCAGCTATTAAAACTATACAATACGTCAAAACATTAGCTGCAGACATAAGGCAGCACTTCTTGTGACTGTTTTAATCTGTGCACTCACTGTTTACTGGATTATTGAGGATTTACTGTATTGTGAATGAGTTGAATAAAGTTTGACTTATCTGACTGTTTTGTTTCACTTAATGCGCCTTATAATCCGAAATACACTGTAACACATTAACTAATGAGCACAGAAGAAAGTAACAAAGTGTTAATGTTCTCATAAAGTACTATCCTATCATTTCTTGTCCAACTCTTTATTTAAGTTTACATTAAAACAGGATTTAAAAACCCAAGAGGCCTAAAATCAACATCTTTTCTGGTATACAGTAATGGGATTTTTTCCAACGTCATCCATCATTTAGCGGGTTCCAGTGAGCAGGGTTGGAGTTCTGTCTCCACCCATCATCTGGCTCCATCACAAATAATGGCCTTGATGAGAACTGCTCCATCAGCACCTGATCTGCCAGACAGTGTTTCTGGAGGAAATGTGCACACGTTAACAGTTATAGTCCACCCAGCTTCCAGAAACAGCCTCTGTCATGTTGGTGGAATGAGACGAGTCACTACTGCAGGAGAAATGTCTGCTGAGTGTTTTTTTTTTTTTATTTTTTTTTTTTATAAAAGAAACAAGTACAAAAAAAACTTACAATGTCAAACATGGCTCGAGACTTAAGGCATGCATAGCACAAAAGAGAATAAAGGCACATAAACAAAAACAAAAATGGCTTGGGCAGCTTACAACAGAAATTCGTTACAGATTGTTTTAGTTTTTAAAGCTTTGGCATTAGTACAGTACTTTAAAGTAGCTAAGTAAGAGGAAATATAATTAGAAAACACTATAAATCTAGGTTTTAGCAAGGAGAATTTACAACTGTGGATGTAAAATTTGGCTAAGAGTAGTATTAAATTTACAACAAAAACTTTCTTACTTGAAATATTTGGACAAAAGAAACCAAACAGTATAATTTTAGCGTCAAATGGTAGGTCAATTTCTAACTTTCTATTTACATACATGAAAATGTCTTTCCAGAACACCTGAGTATGAGAACAGTCCCAGAAGAGATGGATGATGGTCTCCTCAGAGCTGTGGCAGAGTGAACACATTGGGTCTACGTTTGGACGGTACTTGGAGATTATATAGTTTACAGGATAACATTTATGCAGAATCTTTAGGGATACTTCTCGAATCTTATTAGTTATAAAGTATTTTCTAGGTAACAACCAAACATCTTTCCAACAGATATCATTAAATAAATTATCCCAGAAGAATATAGAAGCAGGTTTACTAATACATTCTCTAATTATTAATTCTCTAATACATTTGTTATTTGTTTTTTCACTTAAAAAAGGGTCAGAGTTACCAATGAATAATTCTTCAGTTAAATAGTTTGTGCTGTTGTGTACAGGATTTGACATCAACATTTTCACACCAGATGGAATTGCATCAAAGACAATTGCAAATTCTTTTGGTAGTACTGGAAAGTTATACGTAGTTAAAAATTCACTGTAAGAGTAAGTGTTGCCGTCTTTGTTGAATAACTGATGTACATGAACTATTCCTCTGTCAAACCAATTTTTAAAGAAAATAGATTTATGTTTAAAACAAATGTCTTTGTTATTCCAGAGTGTTGGGTGATGGTCGGTTGAGCTTCTTCGGCCTGCAGCCATCACAGAGAACAGCTGACAAACACCAACAGACCGAACATGTGACTCTGGGTTAGTTGTCAACCAGACCTTACTTTCAAGCAAGGTCTTTTATAAAGCATATGGACTTTTTGGGTATGGAAAATTTTGATTTAAAAGTACTTTGTATCTTAAAAGGTTGCCAAAGTGCTTGCTCAGGATGGGAGACTGCATGGAGGTGAAGATTCAACAATCTGCTGCTTCCTTAGATATATAACTTTTACTAACTGGCTTTTTTATGTATGTGAATGTTCCTGTTCAGAGACGACTTCTGTTGTGACTCGATGCTATATAAATGAACTGAATAGAATTGAATTGGGTCTTCAGATATTTTAAAGTGTAATTTGGTGGAAAGGTTATAAACAAGTAGTGGCTATAGGTATAGGCTATAGGTAGTTCTTTAACTAAGCTCATTTTAGAGAAACAGAAATAAAATTAGCACTAATAAACTTTATGTTAGTACCATCAGTTTTGCTCTACATGGTTATTTCAGTAGAAATATTACTTTGTATGAAATTCCTGCCTAGGTTGCACTGGATGGTCTACAGCTAGCTGCTGCTGCTATTAGCACTCACAAATAACTACAATATTCTCTGTAGTAAGGCGACATGAACAGTGGTGTAACTTCTATACTGTATAGTGTTCATATAAATTGCTATGCAAGTTTTGAAACTGGAGAGGATTTATGATGGCACCAATCAGTTTTTGTTATGGAACACGCTGTTAATCAATATGTACCAATTAAACTTTAATTTTCTAAACTGTGGTACTTTAAAAAGCTATCTGTATTAGTCAATACATTATTTGTTCATAACTTTTCCACAAAACCTCACTTCTAAATTTAACAAAACTGTAATAAATACAGTTGCACAATGTTTCATATATATCAGTGTGCAACTTAAATGTCAATAGATTGCAAAAAATTGCTAACAAACCATGCCAATTATATTGTAAATTTGTAAATCAGATGGACGCCATTTGTCCTAAATGTTCACAGCCAGCTTAAATGAAAAGGGACGAAATATTATGCAGTTTTGTGTTTTAAAGGTATGAAGAATGGAGTAAGGAAATGTGGGATTATTTCAACTAATTTCAGATTGTAATATTCTGCTATATTGCAATTGCAAGTTTTTCTTATCACACAGCCCAATTTATAATCAAGCGCAGATACTTTGTTTCAAACTTTGCTTCGAATCTTCACCAGCATTTTGTTTCAAATGATGATCCACGTGGGAGCCATGAAAGAACTTGCCTGTGTAAATTAAAGTCAACTTTGTTGAATTTTACAATTTGAAGCCCAGAAGTTATTTAGTCACTTGGATGTGATTCAGTGTGTTAAATTAAATAATAATAAAGAATATGTGGGGGAAATAAGATGCTTGTTTATGGAGATTTTGTATAATTTACCAAGAGATAGAAATGGAAACACAAACATTTGTTTGCTATTTCAGTGTGCTGTCACATTTTATTTTTACCCTCTGCTTCCCAGAAGGTAGAGGTTTCTCTTTAGATTTGTCTGAGAGGCAGGTGAACCAGGGGTTACGTCTATATTTGTGTTTCTTCACAACACCCAGGGAGCAGGTTTTTGTTGTGATGAGCAGATAGACTTGGCCTTGAACCAAGACCCTCACCAACCAGTCGCATAAATCATTTGGTTTCTCAAGGGCCATTCTAAACATATAAATCCCAACAGCTTCAGATAGTATGAAGACAATCTTTATCCTGAAGCCACATCAATACTCAGATGAATCAGACCTCAAGAGCATGAAATGAAAAAAGACTGGAAGGCATTTGAAGAGTAACACAAAGGTATTCAGTCTTACTGTCTGCAGGCCAGGTTTAGGCCAACTTGTGCTGTCCGTGTGTACTTATCACAACCTGGTTTTACATGCTTCTTTTTGGCTAAGAAAAAGAAAATCAACCACATAATCTTCTTAAAAATCTAATCTTTAAATTTCCAAGTAAAGACTTTGATTAAAAAAAACATTTTATACCAAGCTTGAGTTTGAGTACAAAACTTAATACATACATATACTGTGTACATTAACTCATATGCTGCTTTGCCACTCTTTGCAAATGTCAATGCTAGAACCTTCAGTTTATTTTATAGATATACTTTTTATACTTTTTTATACTATATGCAAAAACTCAGGACAGTCCATACCGGTACGTGTACATACATGTACATACATGTACATACATGTACGTGTACATACATGTACATGTACGTACGTGTACATACATGTACATACATGTACGTGTACATACGTGTACATACATGTACGTGTACATACATGTACGTGTACATACATGTACATACCGGTACACGTACATACATGTACATACCGGTACATGTACATACTGGTACATGTACATACTGGTACATGTACATACATGTACATACCGGTACATGTACATACATGTACATACCGGTACATGTACATACATGTACATACCAGTACATGTACATACCGGTACGTGTACATGCATGTACGTGTACATGCATGTACGTGTACATGCATGTACGTGTACATACCGGTACGTGTACATGCATGTACATGTACATACCGGTACGTGTACATGCATGTACGTGTACATACTGGTACGTGTAAATACTGGTACGTGCACATACGTGTAAATACCGGTACGTGTACATACACGTACATACCGGTACGTGTACATACACGCACATACTACATACAGGTACATACTACATGCATGTACATACCGGTACATGTACATACACGTACATACTACATACATACATACATACATACAATACATACATACATACATACATACATACATACATACATACATACATACATACATACATACATACATACATACATACATACATACATACATACATACATACATACATACATACATACATACATACATACATACATACATACACATACATACATACATACATACATACATACATACATACATACATACATACATACATACATACATACATACATACATACATACATACATACATACATACATACATACATACATACATACATACATACATACATACATACATACATA
>JBBPBX010002633.1:11556-26437 GCA_038048925.1 Garcialebias charrua
ACTGCTGAAAGTAGCAGAAATTACCACAGAAATCTAGAATGAGCTAAAAATGCTAAGTAGGCAGCTGAAATGGTAGAACAAGTTTAAATTACTAGAAGAAATAAGAAAGAACACATGGTTGCCCAATTAGGCTTAAAGAAGCAGCAATGAACACAAGTGGAAATTATCTAAAGAATAAATAAATAGCTGAAATGGGAAAAAACTGCTGAAAAGTAGCTAAAAGAGCATAAAAAGGCTTAAGTTACAATAAGGAAGTGAAGAGAGCACATTTTTTGCTGAAGTAGGCTGAAAAACGTCAAAATAAGTGCAAAAGATGTGGAATTAACTAAAAAAAAGCTAAAATTAGCATTAAATGGCTAAATAATAGCTGAAATATTAAAAGAAAACCTGAAAGGAACACAAATAAGCTGAAAGAAGCATAACAAGCTGAAATTAACAGAAGGCAGTTCGAAGATGCACAAAAATATTGTAGTTAGCAGAAAAAAATCTAAAACGATCACAAAACAGCTGAAAGAACAGCTGAAATTAGCTCAAAGTAGCTGAAAAAAATGTTTGAATTTGCACAAGGAAGCTAAAAGAAGCCTAACCAGAACAAAAATGTGAAAGGAGTAGTAAAATGTTGTAAACAGATCAAAAGATATGAAGGATGTAAAATGAGCTCAATTCATTTTCTATGAGAAAAAAAAAGGCCAGAAAAGGCTAAATATTTCAAAAAGCTAAAGTTGCACCGATACCAAAACTTGTAACAGATTTGTCGTAAAAGCGCTGAACATTTTTATATATGATTTGTTGAAATATCACAAACATTTTGGAATGAGAAAGATAAAAAAAAAAAAAAAACGTACAGAAGATAAATGAATCACTGCTTCACAAACATTCACACTATGAGATTTTCAATAAAACTGTGACGTCATAACAAATAATAAACAAATGAATACCTGTCTGCACGTGCTATGTCATTTACGCTCTCAGGCACTTTATATTTCTCGAGAGGCACAACAGTGGTGAGGAATACTTGCGAATTTCTACAAGAGTGGAAAAGAAACAAGGTGCAAACAACTGCTGTAAGGTCAAACTTGCTTTAATTGGCAGTATGATAGGTAGAAATGTTTCCTGAGTGGGGAAATAAAAGTAGTAAAAAGAAAAACTGTAATTGGTTACCGATCATAAATCACCCTCTTTTCTGTCTGTAGGCTGTGGAGTAAGTTTATGTCTTCAGGAGGGTACACCACAGTACAGGGTGCTTGTTGTGTGACCTCCAAAAGGTGCATGATCTCAAACTCATCAGAGTCCGGCTTTATACATTTAAAAATCAGTAGCTCCTCATAGAATCCATCTTGGTCTGAGGCGAAATGAATGTTCAACTTGAATTCTTCTCCTAAAAAAAAAAAAGAAAGATTGTAAAATACGCAAATGGTTTTCTAACCTGACATGTGCATGTTGGTCAAGCCTTGAAACCAACACTATGTGCAATCTCATACAACATTGTGAGATGTCACCCAGAGTACGCGTTGTCAATATTCTCAGAAAGTAACCACATCTCATTCGAAGTATCAGTAAAACAGACTGTCTAAGTCATTTTGTATTGGCTACTACCGTACTTTCCAGCTTAGAAGTTGCACCGCCCTATATGTCGCATTAGTCCAATTCTGTCAGATAAAGTGGAAAAAATCCATAAACGTGTCGCACCTCCGTATACGTCACATCTGTTATGCGTCAGCTTATGTTACGCGTCACCGCTGACAACCCGGAAATGTGGGCCGGTGTTTTGCCAAAAATGGATTGGCTGCGAAATGGCCACAGGAGTGTGCACGGTAGGACTTTAACAAGATTAACACTTAAAAACAATTATTTGTTTGCTGAAAATTATAGCAAAGATGTGCCTGAGCTGAACTTTTCCAAATGCACGTAATGGTCAAATCAGCTGAATTAAAAAAAATAGTTTTGCTACGTCGGTGCTGCGAAGCGTGCACGCGCAGCGAGCGGATACGCTTCATTTCTTTAAAAATTAACAAGATAAACACCTAAAAAATATATTTTTTGCTGACATTATAGTAAAAGTGTTTCTGAGCTTAACTTTTCCTTAATAAATGCACGTAATGGTCAAATCAGCTGGATTTAAATTGTATCGCTTTGACGGTCTTCCAAACGTGCGCGCGCTGCGATAATAAATTATAAATAAATGTAATTTTCGCTCAAACATTTCCTAAAGCTAATCAGTTGTAAATGTCCATCCAGTGGTTACTTTCTGTAAGTTTCATTAAAATCTGTCCTGTGGTTCTTGAGCTATTTTGCTAACAAACACTGAGGTAACAGGTAGTTCAGACCTCCAGAGAGCAGGAGGCCATGCTGCGACAGAGTGAGTCCGAGCAGAGGAGGCTTCTGTCGGACACATGAGCTGGGAACAGTCGGTGGACCATAGCGGCCGAAAGTCGTACTGCTCCATTTTTTTTGTCAGAATGAATGGAAACGGTCATATCTCAGCCAAAAATTGGTCTAAAAATCTGGGGGGGGGGAAATCCCTAAATTTGTCGCTACGCCATATAAGTCACAGGACATGAAAATTTGTTTTAAAAAAACTGCAACTTATAGGCCGGAAAATACGGTACTTTAAAGTTATTGTGCCAGAATATGTTGAATTGACTCTAAATGTTAAACTGTAGATGTGCACGGAGCTGTTCATGAGGTACTTTGCTGGCTGACAAAGTTTGTGCATTGAATAGCACTTGGATTACATGTACACATGAAAAGAAATATGGGCAAAAAGCATAGTCTGATTTTGCTTTTTGTAAAACAACAATGCACCACCTACATTTAGTAATCTATAACTGTGAAAATCCTATTTGTCACTGATAAACAACTTTAACATACCTGGAGCAATACTGTAATTCTCGAGCTTTCCGATAATGTTTCCATCACCATCTCTGATGGTGAAAATGTTTTTCACTAATTCAGTAGACTGAGCATTTAAATAAACCCTTTCTTGACCAAAATTCTTCACAGTGAACGGCACAATTATCTGTTGGGCGTAGAGAAAACATGTTTCAGTAAATCTCTGTCTGATGTTGACAACATGAGAAGAAATTCTTACAGCAAAAGCATTTTATTTTATTCTTTTGGGAAAAACAACTTAAAAAGTTGCCTAGTTAAAGTAAAAATATATATACAGGTATAAAAGTTGTGAATAGTTGCCACAGTAAATATCATATAAAGATGTTGAGCTTTGTTAATGCTTAGGGATGAGATTTACAACAACAACAAAATCCTAATACTTTAAACAGTATGAGTTATGATTACAGATGTTATTTTGTTTTTTTTTTTCCTCTGGACTTACCTTGTTTTCATCCACAGAGATGCAGATTTTAGAATTTTCTGCTGGAGGTTCTGAAGTGACGAAGACATTATATTTCTCCGGGATTAAAGAAGCCCTGTGTAAGGATAAAACCATGACTTGATACTAATTATAGACCGCTTAGGTTTTACTACAAAACAAATATTTACATTAAAGGGTTCACATCTATTATTGTGTTAGACGCTACATAAGGGTAAGCTGAGGAAACACTGTGCTTAAACCTCTCTCTGACCGATACCTTTGACTTCTGTATTTCTGAAAGATCCTCGCCCACACCTGACGGAACACGGCATTTCGACGTGCCTGCATTGTCAACGTTTTTTCACTGGATACAAATTCCTCTGTGTCATGGGAAACCGATGCTCTCGCTCCTGTCGCTGTTTTATCTTGACCTTGATTCATTTTGTTCTAAATCCAGAAGAAAAAAAAGTTACTTTGAATTCAGCATCAGGACTTGTTTCAGTTTTATAAAACAATTTATGTTCAAGTCCATCCAAGTCCTTCTAACAGAGCCTATGTAGCCTATAAAGAACCATTTGATCTGTATTTTTTATGTTGTACAAGCTTCCAGTGATAGCTGTGTGTGATTCATGTCAATTGTTTTTTTTTCTACAATCAGCAAAATAGGAACAGTAGGTCAATTACAGTACATATAAATTAAAACTATAACATTGATGCGTGAAATTAGATTGAATGTATAGTAAATGTATACAGTGTAAATGGCTGTACAGTAGTCCCTCGTTTATCATGAGGGATCTGTACCCTGACTCAGGGTACAGATCTCTCATGATTCTGAGTCCTCGTGATAAGTGAAAAATTGCAAAATAGGAATAGTAATAGAAGAGTAAGTACGGTAGTAGATTATTTTAGTATACACTTATATACATATACATACACACACATACATATAGTATATATATATATATATATATATATATATATATATATATATATATACTGTATATATATATATATATATATATATATATATATATATATATATATATATGGTAAATGGAGCTTATTTATATAGCGCTTTCCAGCCCCCTATGAGGGGCCCCAAAGCGCTTTACAATACCAACCATCCACCCATTCATACACACATTCATACACCGGTAGCGGCAGACTGCCATGCAAGGCGCCTTCCAGTCCTACCGGGAGCAACTCGGGGTTAAGTGTCTTGCCCAGGGACACAACGACACATGGTGTGGGGAACCGGGATTCGAACCTCCAACCTTCCGATCGGGGGACGACTGCCATTACCACTACGCCACGGCCGCCCATATATATATATATATATTATATATATATATATATATATATATATATATATATATATATATATATATATATATATATATATATATATATATATATATATATATATATATATATATATATATATATATATATATATATATATATATATATATATATATATATATATATATATATATATATATATATATATATATATATATATATATATATATATATATATATATATATATATTTATTCATTCATTCATTCAACCTTTATTTATACAGGCTAGCCTCGTTGAGTCACGGGGACTCATTTACAAGAGGGACCTGTCTCACTCACACCAAACAACCATCCACTCTCACACTCACACCTAGGGTCAATTTAGAGTCACCAATCAGCCTAACAAGCATGTTTTTTGGTCTGTGGGAGGAAACCGGAGTACCCGGAGGAAACCCACGCATGCACGGGGAGAACATGCAAACTCCACCCAGAAAGGCCCCGGACCGGGATTTGAACCGGCAACCTTCTCGCTGAGAGGCAGCAGCTCTACCAGTTGTGCCACCGTGCTGCCCATATATATATATATATATATATATATATATATATATATATATATATATATATATATATATATATATATATACTGTATATATATATATTCAGTTCAACTCAATTCAGAAATACTTTATTAATCACAGAGGGAAATTAAATGTTTTTGTAACTTATCATCCTGGTTTCATTAAAGAGTTGTTATAGATGCTTCATTCTTCATTCATAACTTCATTCTTTTCCTCTTTCTCTTCTTTGCTTCTGCTCTGCATCCATGACACCTCCTTTTCAACTCATTTGGGATTTGGGGCTGTAGTTGAGGTATTATTTGAGCCTTGGATATGTTAATCAGCTGCTCCCGGTTGTAAAAAAAAAAAAAAAAAACTTGTTGCTATGGTTACGCATCATAACATTTGTCCAAAAACAATGATATTTCTGTAAAAAATCCTTCCAGCTGCACAGTGTCTGACACCAGAGGAAATAATCATCCAAAAAATGTGATTTATATCCAGAAAAAAGAGGAATTAAGGTTTTCCAAAGCAATATCTCAGAATGAAAGTAACAGAGCTGTAACAGTGTTGCTCCTACATGCAGACGCCTTGAACAGCGCAATTCTAGAATTTCATACACACACACACACACATATATATTTGATAAAGTTTCCATGCTGCTCGTGCGGCTCATACATCAATCAGCCGAATGTGTCATGTCCAACTTTGAAAAATCACAATAGTCCGAGTCCGTGGAAAATTAACCGTGAAGTAGCGAGGGACTACTGTAACCATTAATACACACATGACTATAGATGTCATAGAAAATAAATAAAGACTGAGCATTTATAACCTAGTTTGCTAACTTAACACCACTGTTTCACAGCTAATATATTCTTATTGCCTTATAGTAAATATTAAGTGTAAACTGGAATTTGATCTCTAAATTAATGCGTTGTTATATAAATACAATAGTAGACAACATAAGTATGGATTTGTCAAAACTAGCAGTTGTTGCTATGTACCTGCCAGGTAGCATATTAGCATTTTAGTTTTAATGAAGCAGGCAGAGTTACAGTGTAATCCAAATCCATACATACACAGAACAAATTACAACAATAATATAACACCCAGCAAATGTACTTACTTTGTAGGCGTGCTGATTGCTGAACTAGCTTAAACGTTGTCTTTCTTTGTAAAACTGGACATTTAAATTTGAAAACGTCTTAGCAACAGAGAGGCAGGTTTGAGCCGTCTGACATTCTAGAATTTTCAGCGTCATTGACGCAAAATGCAGCATTTGTTTGGCTTTTTAAATATAAATATTTATTTATTCATTTGTTTGTGATGTTGTGAAGCTGGGAACACTGAAGTACTTTTATGAATATTTAACTTTCCCAGGCTTTTGTAGAATGAAGCAAAATACTAAAAATATAAATATATAAATGTGGCTTAAAATAGTCCATTTGTTGTTTCCTGTGATATGTAGCTTTTGATAAATATTGTACATAAAGATAAATATGTATTGTATGCATACAATTACACATTTTACTTATTTGCATCATGCAGAGTTCAGAACCAGATAATGTGTTTTTTTTAATCTCTTGACTTTAGTTAGTCCTCCTTTCATTTTAACTGAACATTAATAAACTACAAGATAATGTTTAACCTTAGTGCACACCAGTTTTCTTTTCCTTTGGTTCATTATCTAAAATGTACAACTAAAAACACACACACAAATCCCCTCAAATATGCATAAGCAAATGACGCATTTATAATTTTTATTTCCTTTTTATTAATACACATAGCAGTGGGACATGCGATTGCACCAGTTTTTTGCACGTTATAAAATATTAAAATAAGGATATTTAGATGAAAACTAAAAAAAATTGTATGCAAAATATTATGGGATCTTGCTGGTAATCTATAATAATTCAGAATATGTGTTGTGGGTGAATCCCAGTTACTACCAGACCAAGTTTTGGGTCAGTATCTGTAAAACTGACTGATTTCTGTTTGTTTATGTGTTGGCTAAAGTTAATAATCAACTGTGAATGTACATTTTATAACCTCTTTCTCAGCGTTACATTAAAATCTGTCCAAATGAGTGAGATAATTTACTAATAAACGTGTTCACAAACACAAGAATGAACATTATTGCCTGCATTTTGGCAGGATTTGAGGAAAGTGAACTGCGTCACAGAAACATTTTGGCATGTCACTTATTTAAAAACATGAAAATAATTAAATCAATTCTATTTGTATGAGCTCCACTTAGCTGCTTCAGTTTCTGCCACCAGTTATTATTCAGGCAGATTTCGTGGCCCGAAACGGCTCTTAGAATGGGGCCATTGTTGATGGGATGGATGGCGCTTATTCAAAATGTAACAAAACAAACCAGGGCTTTAATTTCACATGAGTGCATGGCTCCACTTTGTGGGAGTAATGTTGGTAACAACTTTCGGGAGTCATTTTTGTGCCTCCTGTGTCATTCTTTCATTGGATAAGGATAACCCTTAAAACCACATAGTCATATCTAAACAGAACAAATGGAGGGTTCTGTTAGTTAGTTAAATATTTTTGAGAGTTATATATTTTTCTAAAATATTCTGTATAAAGAAAATGCAAAAAAAAAATAGTGTTGCCATCAAATAACCTTTATAAGCCAAAATTTCTATAAATGTCATTTTTTTTTACGCTAAACATGTTTGGATCATGTTTTCAGAACATATACAACACATCATGCAAATAAAATGTGAAAAATTATAATTTTGTGTTATATTTTTAAATGTTCTGCTGCTTTTTTGTGAAACACATATCTTTAACGTTAATGTGCAAATAGCATTGCACATGCATGTTAAGGGTTAAAGTTTTCCACTAAACCTGCAAGTGCCACATTGGGTTGTTAATTTGTAAAGGAGGAAGTCTGATGCAAACAGATTCATGCAGAAACTGCTGTCATGGCCCTTTTTGTGTTGCCTTTTATGAACAAATGCTCATAGATAAAAAAATTCTTTTTGAATTTGAGAAAATATAAACATCAACTTTCAGAGGTACAGTTTGACTATGTATAGTCTTCTATGCTTTAGATAGGCCTATAATCAAACTGTAATGTATTTTTAGAAGTATTTTTTTTTGACCACTAGAGGTAGCTTGAACCTCAAATTTTGTGGATTCAATGTTTGTCGCTTCTTTTTTTTATTTTATTTTTTTACATTTTTTAAATCAGCATTTCAACAGCTGTGATTTAATTATGTTATTTTAATTAAATCATAACATCATAGCACATCAGCTGATGCTGGTGTTGTAGAATTAATGAAAAGTTCACTTGGAGCTTTGCAAGAAGGAGGTGGTTTATTAGCTAGTTTCATTGACATAATATTTTTCTTATTAGCAGTTTTTCTTATTATGAATTGCGGTATGTTTAGTTTACTTCTGATTAAACATTGACATGCAATCCATAAAATACATTCTCAATAGGTTGTAAATTGCCGGTCACCATATAAATTGCCCCAGAGCACCTGCACTGCACCATACATGTCCTGGGCTTACACCAATGGGCTTGCAATCACTAATTAGCAGTCACTTATGTTGAAAGCTAATTCAAATGTAGCAGCCAGCTTATTCTGCTAGAATTCTCCGACCACCTTCTTCAAGACCGTTGTGTTATGGACATGACTGCACTTTACCAAGACTCTGCAATTTAAAGATAACCTGTTGCCTCTCAGCGAGCAGGTCGCCCCGATTCAAATCCTGGCCGGGGGCCTTTCTGAGTGGAGTTTGCATCTTCTGTCTGTGTGTGCGTGGGTTTTCTCCGGTTTCCTCCCACAGACCAAAAACATGCATGTTAGGCTGATTGGTGACTCTAAATCACAGGTCTGCAACCTGCGGCTCTAGAGCCACATGCGGCTCTTTGGTTCCTCCTTCTCTTTCAAGCTTTGACTAAAAGTAACATAAAACAGAATTGGTTGTTATACAAACAACTAAAAAGGACTACAGTAGTTTTAGCTGTTTATGTAATTTCTTTGGCAAATACTCACTTAAACTTTTTGATTTATTTATATACTTTTTTTTCCACAATAAAAAAATACATAGGTCTGCATAGCTTGTAGTTTGTTTAGTTTTTTTTTTAATAAAAAAAAAACTTTCCCCACCTTTTTACAAGAATGTGGTCTTTTCATTTGTCTTAAATTGTAATAACATCAATAAATGTTAAAAATCATTAGATATTTTAACTTTATAATGTCACCCCTACTGGCCACAAAAGTCTCCTCCAACAAACTTAAAGTGGCCCATGGGCCATCAGTTGATAGTTGTTGCAGGTGGTTGCAGCTCTGGACACATTGAATTTAGTGAATGAAGGTGTAAAAATGACTCTTTTGATTATAAAGGTTGCAGACTCCTGCTCTAAATTGTCCCCAGGTGTGAGTGAGAGAGTGAATGGTTGTTTGTCTTGTTTGTCTCTGTGTCCCTGTGATGGACTTGCGACCTGTCCAAGGTGTACCCCGCCTCTCACACAGTGATGGCTTGACACGGACACCAGTGACCCCCATGACCCAAAAAGGAAGAAGCGGGTAAAGGTAAACAGATGGATGAATGTTTGTTAAAGCCAAAAGTAGTAATGCATTATAAGTGTAACAACTCCAGGAACCTGATTGAGTACAGTTGGTCCTCTGGAGCTCCAGGGGAGGAAGGAGATGGTCATGTGGGTTTGGCTGTATGGTTCAGGTGGAATATTAATCTGGTTAATGTTTTCTCTTACAGGTTGGATGAGGTGAGATGGCACAGAATGGATCCAAGGTAAGCTCCGGGGATGAGAGTCCAGTTTTGTCAGGCAGGACCGGAGAGAATGGCAACTGTCTGGAGGCAAGGCATGAGGAGGCGAAAGACTGGACCTGGAGAACCAGGACTTGACTGGGGCCGAGGCGGCAGGACGACTAGAAACAAGAGAAGCAAGGTAGTCTGCTTCTCAGATAAATACTGTTAAATTATTATTTTTATAAATGCATGTTTCTGTTAATTTATTATTTTATATATGAATGTTTCTATTCAGTGCCCTGAGATGACTTCTGTTGTGACTTGGCGCTATATAGATGAATTTAATTTAATTTACCTTCAGTAAATATACCGGCCAGAGGCATAAATACCATTAAGGGCTAATGCTTCAGCGAAGAGTAGCACTCAACTGCAGCCTTAAATAGAAGCAGATCCTCATATGGCGGATGGCTGACAGCTGGTGGCAATTAGCGGCCATCTTAGAGACAGGAGTTGCAGCCAATGGTACTTTTATAAGTAGCAAAACACAAGCTAAGAGCTAAAGGCAAGCTCTAAATAACAAAATGCCAAAGCTAAAAGTAGCAAAAGGTAGCCACTTGTATCAGAAGGCTAGCTAACCTAAACGGAACAAAAATCGGACTAAAAAGGACTAAAAGCAAAAACTAGCAATAGGTGAGTTGAAAGTATCAAAATGCTAGTACTGGTAAATGTAGCAAAATCTAAGCTAAGGGACAGCAAAGCTAGCTAAAATAAAAACTAGCTAGAAGCTGATAAAAGAACAACTATCCTTCCATCCATTCATTATCTTTAATCGCTTCTAACTTTTGGGGTCACTGGGCAAGAGGTGGGGGACACCCTGGACAGGTCACAAGTCCATTGCAGGGACACATAAAGACAAAGACAAACAACCATTCACTTGCTCTCTCTTTCTCTCACCTAGCGACAATTTAGAGTTACCAGTCAGCCTAACATGCATGTTTTGGTCTGTGGGAGGAAACTGGAGTACCCAGAGAAATGCACAGAGAGAGCATGCAAACTCTACCCAGAAATCCCCCTGGCAACCTTCTTGCTGAGAGGCAACAGGTCTACCATTTGAGCCACCTGAATGGAGAACAATGCTAGCCAAAGTTGCAGAATGGTAGGAAAAACGTAACAAATAAAGACCAAAATAGAGCAACTATGCTGAAGCAGTACCCTGATGCATGTTCAAGCTGAAGCAGATTTCAATAAGAACAATGTCTTTAGAGGAGTATAACAAATGTCAAAGTATTTCTGTAGGGGAAAAATTAAAATATTCAGAAAAGTCTATAAGCTACAAGAATTAAAAGTCACAGAACCCATCTCCTGAATGAGCTGAATTGTGTCATGTTTGAATGGCTAAAATAGTACAATGCATGCAGAAGTTAGATTGTCAACACATGCAGAATAATAAAACTGCAAATCAATAGTGTGAATGCTGAATCAGCATTCACAAAATAAAAAATAAACAAATAAAATACAAAACATTTTTTTCTATTAATAGCCAGTATGAAATAGTACCTCACATGGCAGTTTTGATGCCATGATTTGCTGTAGAAGCAGCATGAACTCACACTTTTTTCTTCTTGTTAACAGTTTTCAATGTAAATCAATAATGCATGCTTGCTGGCAGACTCAGCAGTGCTTAGCAGTGATTTCACAGACTGCTACACCCAGGAGTGGGCAGGCAGCTGGGAAGCAATTTTACTACATCGCTGATGATGAGTCCCTTGCGAAGCATCAGCAGGAAACCAGCAGGACTCAGTCCAGCTGCAGTATGTGGCAGTTTGGAGACGAGGTGACTAGAATGGAAATAAGATATGAATATCACCTGCTCATATACGAACCACTAAGATAAATGTTACTCTTGAATATGGTTCAGTAAATTTAGACATCCGTGACTATTAACCTAAGCAGTGTACACAAAAGAATGACAACTTTTTTAAATATTGCTCTCCGTCAAAAGGTAAAAGACAGGCAATACAGTTTGTTTTCATGTGTGTATGTTTGTGTGTTTCTATGTTAGACAACGCCACAGTCCAACCTTTCAAAAAATTACCACAATTAATTCATTGAATTCATTCAATAACTCATTCGCTTGAAAAAAGACTAATTCCCAATGCACAGGGTGAAATTCATCTTGTTTGAGTTGAACCCATCTGTTATGTTTCACTTGTTCCGGAGCCGGGTCATGGAGGCAGAGTCTCTTCAGCTTGTCTTGGGTCTTTACTGAGGTCTCCTCCTAGTCAGACATGCCCAGAGCAGAGCAGTGGCTCTACTCCATCCATCTATCCATCCATCTATCCATCCATCCATTCTCTTCCGCTTATCTAGAGTCCGGTCGCGGGCGTAGCAGCCTAAGTAGGGAGGCCCAGACTTCCCTCTCCCCAACCACTTGGGCCAGCTCCTCCAGGGGAATCCCAAGGCGTTCCCAGGTCAGCCGAGAAACATAGTCCCTCCAGCGTGTCCTGGGTTTTCCTCTGGCTCTCCTCGGTGGGACGTGCCCGGAACACCTCAGGGAGGCATCCAGGAGGCATCCTAACCAGATGCCCGAGCCACCTCAACTGGCTCCTCTCGATGTGGAGAAGCAGCGAGTCCCTCCCGGATGACTGAGCTTCTCACCCTATCTCTAAAGGAGAGCCTAGACACCCTGCGGAGAAATCTCAATTCAGCCGCTTGTATCCGTGATCTCGTTCTTTCAGTCACAACCCAAAGCTCATGACCATAGACCATGGGACCATGGGAATGTAGATCGATTGGTAAATTGAGAGCTTTGCCTTTTCACTCAGCTCTTTCTTCACCACGACAGACCGGTACAGCGCTCGCTTCACTGCCGACGCTGCACCTATCCACCTATTGATCTCACGCTCCAGTTTTCCCTCATTCGTGAACAAGACCCCGAGATACTTAAACTCCTCCTGGGGCAGGACCCTCTCCCTGACCCAGAGAGGGCACTACCCTTTTCCAGCTCAAGACCATGGCCTCGGATTTGGAGGAACTGATCCTCATCCCGGCCGCGTCACACTTAGCTGCAAACCGCTCCAGCGAAAGCTGTAGATGCAGTGGCTCTACTCTGTCTCCCAAATAACTGAACTTCTCACCCTGTCTCTAGTCCAGTGGAGAAAACTCATTTTGACTGCCAGTACTTGAATCACCTCGGTAAATGGCAATTAAATTTTATGGAGACATTTTGATCCTAGGCTATGTTGTCTGGGGTGTCTGACTCTGATCGGGTCTCTCATGGCAAACTGGCCTCAAGGGAAGGGTCAGACCAAGACTGAACCAAATACCTTAATTAAGAAAGATTCCATTTATTGAGATGCGTTGCCTGGATTAGGCGATTTTAGGCCACCCTCCAGGAGCCAGGCCTTGGGGATGAACATTGGCTCCTGGGGTTCAGGTCTGAAAAGATGAAATAAAGCCCGTTTCATATGGGTCTACCACCTGTGAGAGCGATCAAGGTCCGGTGCATTGCAAGTTGGGCGGCAGACGAGGGTGGGTCTGAGGGCTGATTCCTGGCAACATAAACTGGCACATTGACATTTTGACAGAAAGACACAATAATCTACTAGTACTGACACCTTTCTGTCAAAGCAAACATCAAGGTTCCCAGAAATGAGCTCTTTTGGTCTCTAACTACAAAAGCCAGCCTTCACTCTTCACTTTTTCTCTGACCCAGTTCTGTAACCGGTATGCCGAGGCTCCAATCAGTCACTTGCATCCTTTTGCTTCATTTTCTAACACAACTTCAAGGAAAGACGGTTCATTTGCTGCCTCATGTATATCACACTCCTAAGAGATGCCATTATACCACAACAATTCATGTTTGATTCTATTAGTCAATACCCTGACTTCTTTATGTCTTGGCTATGCCTTTCCTTTTGAGAATGCCTTTGGAGGAAGATTTGATTTCTGAATGCACTTCTAGAAATAATAATTATTTTTGTCTAATCAACATAGTCACATAAAATACTTAGAAGCTGTGGCTACTAAACAAAAGTTAGCATTTTTAAGTTTTTTTTATTTAAATACATTAGAAGCTTCTTACTCATGGAATAGGCTCTGGGTTATACTCAGAAGTTGCTGGAAGGATTGTGTATTTTCTCTCACCTGGGGATGCCTCAGGGCGGCCCCGGATGAGCTGGGGAGAGGGAGGTTTGGGGGTTCTCTCCTGGACTTATGGATAAAACGGTGGAAAACGGAAATGGATATGTTAGACATTGTTCATATTTTTCACCAAAACCTTCGAATAAAAGTGCAGATAAATCAATGGCGTCACCATTAAAGTGATCAGGAATTGTAGTCGAATTATTCTAGAAGTTGCTAAATTTTCTGTATATTCATGAGTAATTAATCTCTGTTAAACTCTGACAGTCATATGCAAAATGAGAAGTTGCTGAACTGTTGCAAGTTATGTATATGAAAAGCATATTTTATACTCTACTGCAACTGAACATTGATGTTTTCATTTATTTTTATCTTAAAGTAAAACGTTGCCTACGTAATCTTTAGTACCCATATTAATAAAAAAAATATCCAGACTTTTTTATTATACTTTCCAAAGTGTTTTTACCCATAGGTTGTTTGTTTTCATTGAAAACATTTTCTTTATAACTGTGACTGCAGTGCACTGAAACTTTTGAAATGTGACATCGACATAGACGTGGGGGCCAAGATAATGTAGAGGCAGGGCAACGGACCCGGAAGTCCTAGGCTCAATCCCAGTCAGTGTGCATCTCGTGGTGTCTCTGAGCAGCACACCATATACCCAAATGCTCCCCAGGCACTTTCAATAGCTGCCCACTGCACCACCTGGTGGTGGATAAGTTAAATGCAGAGAGTCAATTTTGCCATAATGATGACAATACATAACACATTAATATTAGGCAAATAAAGTCAATAGGTATGCAGTCAAAAGATGTCAAATAGCTG